>JAOWBW010000057.1:1850767-2055501 GCA_026119855.1 Campanula takesimana
AAAATGAAATTTTTAGAAAATTAATGGGCCGGAACATTTTTGTCATCGGTCCCATTGGACATCTCCTGTAACGCCCCGAATTCTTAGATTTGATATGAACCATAGAATTCGACACGTCTCTACTGTCACGCCCCGAAAATTCCAAAAATCCATAAATGTAAAATTCACATAGTACACATATCCGAAACGCTAAATACCAAACCGGGCGCGTGAATTCTACTATAAACCAATACCAACAAACAATACCTCAACGAGATTATAACTCGGAGACTAGAAACAAACGTGGAAGCAAGAACAACTGTTAATAATATAAATTCCCAAAGGACCACAGTAAAATATAACCCTGGACGACCACGACCTTTCAACCATAACACCAATATCCACAAACAAACTCCTCAACGAGGAGATAACTCGGGGATTAAATACAAATTGCGGAAGCAAGACTTAACTAATTATACATTTACTCAAAAGACCACAGTCTTTGCAAACACTAAGCAACCACTACCTCTCAAAAATACAAAAAGGCGCCGGAGAGCAACTAGTCCAAAGGAGATCAACCTGCTCAGAAGTTTCCCGCTACAATTAACCTCAAAACGCTACCACATGCTTTCCTGGGGGGGGGTTTGAGAAAAACATTTGAAACAAGAAAACGGGGTGAGAAAAATCTCAGTAAGTTACTAAATGCAACTAGGTGTCATGCTATCATGATAATCACAAAGGAACAATATCAAAAAGCATTCACAATTCATATAACATGAAAGGTGTGGTCCACTCATCATATAACACAAAATGCGGAAATAAACACTCATAAGTGGATACTGAGCAAGGTTCTAGAAACGGAGCACAATCCCTCGAGAATAGTCCGTTGAGGCAGCATGAAAGAGCTGAAGCCGGTTCCGGAACCAAGTAAAACAATAACCAGTAATGGGGAAATAACACAAAGTCATACCCCAAGCCAATAGCTAGAATACTCACCATAGGAGCTAGCTCATCCCAACCACGATCACGGGGAAGGGGCATCCCACTCAAGTCCACTGAACATGGGAAACTGGGTTACCAGTGAAGTACATTATACTGGACTTGGCTCGTGCCATTATAATATACATCACTGCCCAAAACAAATACAACAATGCAGCTGGACTCCATACAAGCACACAGTAATAAATACTCGCTTGAAACAACAACGGGGCAATGATTCCAAAGTAGGAACCAAGCCAAAATCATCACAAAGGATGCAAACCATTTCTCATAAGAGATCAACAACAACATCAACACATGAAGCTACTAAAAAAGAGTTAAACGGTTTCCACATTCATACATTGCAAACATGGTCACAACGGACCCAACCCAACATTCTCAAACCATACTTAGTCAAATACCATAACACGCTTGTTCACAAAGGAACCATACCCAATAATTACCATAAGGATGCAATTATTACTCAAGAAGAGTCAACAACAACGACAACGGGAAGTCTTTCATAAAAGAGTTCAACACGATAAACAGAATTGCTCATAAGGATCCCAACAACATTGATCATTAAAACAAATGATTCCAAGACAAGGTTCCATACCAAACACATCCTAAAGATGATACCCATGAGTTACTCATTAAGAGCACAACCCAAATGGTCACTCTCAATTAGTACAACGACTATAACCCAAATTATCCTAAACGTTTACTCATAAAGATGTACTAGGACTATGAACTCAACCATCTCATCACACCTAGAATTCCAAAGTAGGAAATCAGAATGAATACACCTTAAGGTTAATCAAACCGTGGTACCCAATTGTCAATTCACGCTTTACCTCGTTCATAACGAACCAATTCTAAACACCCCAAACGAATTCAAAAGGTTATACTTATCAGAACAAGATCACGACCGACTAAACCCTACACCTTGGTGCTCAATAACAACCCTCTAGGTACTATAGGACATCGCCTAAAACCTAGACCAAGTCTTACTCGAAAATCAATTCGATTGGAACAATCACGAATACATCATAAGATGCCCAAACATTCCCAAACAATACTTAATCAAATTACATAACACCATTGTTCACAAAGGAACTAATTTCAATTACTAAAGTGTTCCACGGTGCACAACTAAGTCAACTAGAATAGTACTACGAAACCTAGACCGAGACTACACCCTGATCTTAAACCTCAACGAAAAGACAACCATTCTTATTTGGAACCATACGGACAATAGAACCATTACATAGTACTCGAAAATATCTTTCCAACGATAGTTTACACGTCCAAAACGGAGTTCGGACGAAGAAGTTATGGCCTTCGAAAGATTGGACAAGAAGCGAATAATTTTCACAGAAAGGAAGGGGGTGCGCGCGCCTCCCCCAACAGGGTGCGCGTGCCTCCCTTAATCAGAAAGAAAGGAACTAACAGGGATACAAAGGGTGCGCACGCCTCCCACACATAGGGTGCGCGCGCCTCCTATAAACAGAAGAAAAACGCACAAGGTGAGATGGAGGAGTGCGCGCGCCTCACCCCAATAGGATGCGCGCGCCTCCAACCAAAATCAGCAAACCCAGAATTCTTCCTGGGTTCTTCTACCCGCATTTCAACCCCAAAATTCACCACTTCAACCCCAATCAACACCAACACTCCCAACTAGTTTACCAAGTGCCAAAACAACTTCTAAGCCTAAAATAACTCATCTAGCAACATTTGGACAACCCTAACCAAGGAATGATTCAAACACCCAAATTTCACAATAATATGAAGAATTTACAAATAGGTTCCAAATCAACCAAAGAAGCCATATAAATTAACTAGAACATTAATAGACTTAAAGATGACCATTTTTAGCATAAATGGGGGAAAAGCAACTTACCCGGATTTTATCAACGGTGACGGAACTCAAAATTTCTTTGATCCTTACGATCCTATCGACGATCTAAACATTTATCATGTTATGAGAAATGAGAAATAATGAGGGGAAGATAGCTAGAATGTAGAGAGAAGGAAGAGAGAAATTTTACCTTTTCAACCAAGGAGAGAGAGAGAGAATGCTGGGAATGAGAGAGTGGGGGAGAAGGAAGGGAGGAAGAAGGTGATATTTTTAAAAATGTTACACTTAGGACCCCTCCTCCATTAACAACGCAATTCTCTTATACTCCCCTCTAACAACTAAGACCCAACACTCTACACTAGCACAAATAACCAATTAAATGCTAGGCACAAAATATTATGAAACACAAAATGCACACATAATTATTTAAATAAATAAATAAATAAGAAATAAATAAATAATTAAATATTTATTACTACGAAAATAGAGGCGGGTTTTCGGGTCGTGACATCTACTATCTTAAAACGGATAAAATTTAAAACTAAATACACTATACTCCTTAAATGTATTAGGAGATACACATCTCAAGATGGTTTACCACATTACCACCTCCACAACTTTACTTTAACATTCTAAGTTCTATTCTTCTTCAACCACTCGGCCTAAAAGCCGATAAACAAAAGAAGACATGTTGGTCCCTAAAGGACAACAAGGGTGTGAAAATCGCTAGAGGGGGGGGGTGAATAGCGTTTTAAAATTCTTTTCAAACCCTTTTGCAATTTAATGGCAGATGCGCACAACTCTTATTTTGGCTAAGTATAGCGCGCGGTAAGAGTGTGAAATGCACAGCGGAAATTTAAAGCAGCTCTGCGCAGGGTATACTGCGCAGAGATAAAAACGCACGCGCTAAGAATGAGGCTTAAGAGTGGCGCAAAAATGGATTCTAAGGAAAATAAGCAATAACAATTACAACATCAAAGTGTAGCAATCTGAAAGATCAAACAAAGCAGTTCATAAAAAGTTAAGCAGGAAATATGCAGTAAGTAATGAACACACTATTTGGAGAGGTTCGATCGATGAAAGATCTACATCCTCTACCAAGATGGTTAGTCTTGGATTTCTAATGGAGATCTTATTATATGAGAGAGTATTACAAATTACAACATTTGAGCTCAATACTAACTCAAGATCTATTATCTATGAAGAACAAATCCTAGACTAAACCGGTGTATCTCAAGAAGTTAGATCAAAATGATCAAAGCTTCCAGAGGTGTGTGTGTGACAGAATTCTGGGCTCTATGAATATGAAAGATGAAGAGCACCAAGAATTCTGGTGATATAGGCTTTGTGATATGAGCAGGAGTTTTGAAGGTTCGAAGATCTTGAAGGTTGTTCTAAAGAATCTGGAAAAACTAAGCAGCAGTCTTCAGATCTTCATGGTTTTCAGTGAAGCATGAAACTCGAGCTCTGAAGCATAGTGGCCAACAAGAGGGGCTTGATCAAAGGGCTGATCTAGGGCCGATGAAAAGGGCTAAATCAAAAGGCAGCTTGGAAATGAAGATGAGCAGGCTATTTATAGCTGAGAGCTTGAATATAGCCGTTGGAGCTCTGAGCAAGGACAATGAGCTGGCACAACATGATTGGCGCGCAGCTGTCCTTTATAGCCGTTGGGGCTCTGATCAAAGATGATGACCTGGCACAAAATGATTGGTGCGCAGGTATATAGAACCGTTGGAGACTGATCATGAAGACCAAATTCAAATGCTTCTTCTAGAATGTTGACAGCTGTCTTCACTTGAGATATTTCTTTGAAGCGTGTCTCCACCAATGGTTTTGCTGAGTGTGCTTATTTTTGTCATTTGTGCACACCTCAGGATTTTAATAAGCGTGCATCTTCTAAGCGTTTTCCAAGCTTTCTAGAATATGAGATCAGGAGATGAGGAACTTGACCAAGGTTGTGTCCGCGCACAAAAGGCATGCGCATTGCCGGCGCGCATGGATTCAGCGCATGAGCAGCATGCGCACCATGCTTGGTCACAAAGAGATCTCTTGAGAGTTTAGGAAGTAATATCTTGAAAATTGAGCAGGGTCAAGGTCTGCGTAAGATATCTATGCGCAGTGGCGACCTGCGCAGAGAACATTCTGCGTAGCGAAATGAATCCTTGCTTAGGTAATCTTCGATCTTTAAAGCTTCAATTCCTATCATCTAAGCCTATACTATAAAAAGGACTTAGCTAAAAATTGAAGTTATAAAACTTCTTACATAGGGTCCTAAAGTCCATAAAATATTAATAGGTGATGGTATCAATCAATTCTAACAAGAATAAGAGGGTTAAGTGATAAGCATACCCAACAATCTCCCCCTAAATGATTGATGCCATTACCTACTATAGCAAAGGCAATTCATTGTACTTGATAATAACATGTCCATAAAAATGTGAATGGTAAATCATGCCTCAAGTCAATGCACACACTAGCCAGTGCTATAGATTTCTAATCTATCCAAAAGAAATTAACTTACAATATAGGAAAGACAGAAATATCACTCAGAGCATACAAATAATATGAGTTTAAGTTTAGTATGCGTTTAAACTGAATGTTTAAACATCATGCGTAGAAAACATGAGCAGTTAAGATTATGCGCATGAGTTTAAGTAATAATGCATTCAATGTTCCACAAACGAATGATTTGAATTGAACAAGGTTTTTGTGAAAGATTTATGATGCATTCTTCTCATTAAAAACTTTGAAGGATTGACTTACAGATTACAAGTTTTAAAGAGGAAAATCAAAAGAGGTGCGCACAAAAAACAAAAGCGCACAAAATAAAAGCGCATAAAAACATACTGCGCAAACGAGAATTAAAAACTCAAAAGAAAAAACAAATACTTACAAAGGAAATCTAATCTAAGTTGATCCGTTGCAGGGCTTCGCGCATCTCATTCTGAAGGCTGTTGAACTTGTTCATGAGTTCCACCTTTAAATTTTGAAATTTGTCCTGGAACTCCAGAGCTTTACCAACATAAGTGTTCATTCCTCTGCGCATATCAGTATTGTCATCCACTAGCTCTCTGAATTTTGCTCTGCTGTCCGTCAGGATGGCAGTTTGCGTAGCTTCTAATCTTGTGTCGGTATGGAGGCGCTGAGTGTTGACGCTTGCTTGAATATCTAGCATTGCGTAGTCCAATTTGTCGTTGAATGCAGAAGAAAAATCTGTCATGAACTTAGCAATGCATCGACGCACTTCTTCAATATTATGCGCAGAGCCTCCTTGTTCAATCTTCTCTATCTGAGCCTCCATCTGAGCTTGAAGATCATCAAATCCTCTATGTAACCCATCTGCAAGGGTTTTCTTGAGCTTTTTCAGAATGTCCCTGAGTCCACCATCAAGCGCTCCAAAGGTGCACACATTTTTGAGTTGTGCGCTGACATTTTCAAGCTGAGCGCTGATGGATTTCAGGGAGTCCAGGATGAGATGATCCAAGGTGATAGGAACTTTTTCTTGTGCAGACTCAGATAGACTTGCCTTTGCCTTAGCACTCTCCGTGCTTTCCTTTGCTTCCCTTGCCTTTGCTTCCTCCTTGGCAGCTTTCTCCCCCTTAATGGTATCAATCTCCAAACGCTGCATATCAAGACGATACAATAAAGCAGTTTGAGCAGTAAGGAGTTGATTTAGCTGCAGCTGCGTAGCGACTTGATTCGCTTGAACAGAATGCAAGCTTTGCACGATCTGGCGCAGCTCAGCTGAGGAGGAAGGAGGAGTCTCCGGGGCTGAAGATGAAGGATGAACTGGAGAAGAATTACTGCTGTCGGTGGCTGCGGAACTAGTGCGGCGCTTTTTCAATCCTTTAGCACTGCTGCGCACCTTCTGCTTGAGACGAGAAGAGATATGTGCGATATCAGCACTGGGGATGGCTTCTTGAGAGGCTTTGTGCATTTTCTCCCCCTCAACAGCATCATCGTCTGAATCACCACGGAAAGCAGCCTTGCGCTTCATTGTGGTTGGCTTTGAGGGAGCAGGTGCTGGATTGCTGGAAGGATCAGCCTCTTTGAATGAAATCCCTTTGGTGGATTGAACCAAAGGAATATCCTTGAGCTTTTTGCTACTGGACGGAGCAATGCCCTTCCCCTTGCGATTATACGCTTCTGCTGCGGTCTCTTGCGCAACATCAGTTGTAGATCGTCCTGCACTCTTCTTGGACCTGACCACAGGAATTGGACCTATCCATGGTTCCTTGTGTTGGTAGTGGTGCCCTAGGCACGTTTAATAAACGTTGTAATTGTTATCATTTATTTCATATCAATAAAGAGATGTTTTGATTATTATTGTTGTTCATGTTTACTTATAATAATCCCCGTCCCTAGTGCTTGTTAAGCACTAGTATAAAGGCTAAATAATCATGGGATGATCATGTTAGATTTATGGGTACTTGTTTGGAACAAGGTACTGGACTTGACCCGCTGCATGAGATTTATGTCATGGTCTATGTCGTACATATATCTCATATTAGTTATGTCATTTGAATCCTTAGACATGAAGTTATTATAGTCTTCCACTTGATGAACATTGTGTTTGACATATTCAAACGCTACCTTAACACGGTAGTTATAAAGGGTATGATTGGCATAATCGGATTCCCGTTGGGAAGAATAATAAGCTAAATGGATTTGTCCATCCACGGAGAGATGTCAAGCTTGGGCCCCTCGAAGGAATGATGTTGATGAAATGTTCGGCCGGACTCAAATGGATTGATTGGATCAATAGCATTTGAATTATCAACATATTCGGAATCGAGAAAGTATTGAACAAAACAAGTTGATTGTTTGACCATGACTTGTGTTCAATGACATCGTGGACAAAGGGATTGTGACATATTCTAAAGGAATGCGAAATTGTATCTAGTTACACTATTTGGATAGGTATGACGGTTTGCTAGAACCTAATCATATCTTATGGGTTCATGTTTGATCCCATTGCCAACTTAGTGTAATCCTAGAGGGTCACACACAAATAGAACGAATCATAAAGGACTAAATTGGAATTATGGAAAAATGTCAGGTTTTGGCTCTGGCACGGTCGTGCGCCTTAAAATGGCACGGCCGTGCCATAAATCCAAACCAAGGCAAATCTGTCGACATGTTTGACACGACCGTGCCAAGAAGTCAAGCACGACCGTGCCGAAATTGGTCGACTGGGGGAAATCACGCGGACCTGATGGCACGACCGTGCCAGTTTATAGGGCACGACCGTGCCAGTCAAGTCGGCCAGAATTCCTTGTTGCCTAATTTGGTGACGGGATTTAGGATTCCTAAGTCCTTAAGGGTTAAGGATTGGGACCTATTTAAAGATCCTTTCAGCAGCCATTAGCATCATTATTGTGAGTGCCTCCATAAGGTTTTGAGAGGTTATTTTTCTTGTTCTAAGATCCCAAAAGTGAAGAACAAGAATATTCATAATTCCATATAGTTCTTACAATTGTGAAAGTGTGTTTCACAATTTGGTCTAGCAACCAAGATCAAGAAGTTACTTGATATTCGTTCGTGGTGTGGATACCGCTAGAGGGTGAAGCTCATCATCTTCAAGGTTCGCGTTCTTGATCAAGTTTCAAAATCTCCACCAAGTTCAAAAGCTAGAAATTCATAGCCATCAAGGGTTAGTTATTCCTCTATTCATCTTGTTGTATTTGATTTAATCATATGAACGGATCCATGGCTTTGGGTTTCTTAAAATTTTAATTGCTAATTTCCGCTGCGCATGTTTGATCGAAACCCAACAGTGGTATCAGAGCCCCGTTCATGTTGATTATTTCAATACTAAGATCATGTTGTGTGTATATAAATTGTTTATGTGCCTAGCATGATATGAATATTGGAATACGTGATGTTTATGTGTTATATGATTTTATGTGGTTTATTGTTTTAGAAACTTTAATCGCACTATTCAATCGCAATAAAAATTATGGTGGATTTAAAATTGTTTGGATTATCAATTTTTGATTGGATCAAAGTTTTGATATTCTAGGGATTCAAGAATAAATTGTTTATTCAAGGTTTTGTTGATCATGGTGATTGGATCACCAAGAACACCAAATCCTTATTGAATCGGGAAAAAACAATTTTGAGACAAATTTTGGAACTTTAAAATTTTGATTTCCGGAAGGGTCCGACCGGACCCATACCTTGACCCGGCCGGACCTAGGGTTTGGCGCGGGGAAGGGCTTGGGTCTTAGGTGTGGATCTTGGGTTTAAATTTCCTATTTGTTTTAGTCTTGTGAGTCTAAGATTGGTTCAAGGTTTGGATGGCTAATCTACGTTCATCGAGATTGTGTTTCCCAAACTTGATCGCAATCGAAGTTTCAAAGATAAAACGAAGTTAGAATTATGAAGAGTTTATAATTGCTAAAATTAAGAAACAAAGTTCTTGATTCAAAGATTGGAGATCCATGTGGAATTGTGAATGCAATTGGCCTACGTTCATCGAGACCATCTATTGCTTAGTTTCGGCCACATGGACTACTTTATTGGTTTCTTGAATAAGTGCGGAATTGTGGATGCCATATGGCTTAGTTTCGGTCGCACTTCTTGTTGTCTTGATTTGGAGATGATAACCAAAGTTCAAATAGTCACATCCTCATAATTATAGAGAAACTAATGACACATAAATATTATGCTAAAATTAATTGAGATTAATTTAAGTGGCTAAACTTGATGTGTAACATGTTTATATTATGTGCTCATAAATGTGTTATATGCTATATGTGATGAACCTTCAAAGAAAGTTTTAAGTCCTTTTGCCATGCCATGATTAAAACACTTGTTTATACATGAGTAATTTTATGTGGGCTCGCCAAAGCGAGGTGCATTGATTTTATTCATGTTTGAGCAAGATGAGTGAATAAGAGTTTCCTATGCGTTTAAAATGGTTGGACCTAATTAAGCGTCAAAACAGTTTTGGGCTTAAGGCAAAGATGAGATTTAACATGCTTTTTGAAATTGGATTTTTTAAAGAATCTCATGAAAAAAAAACTGAGAGTCATATGAGATATGATTGACAAGAGTTGTCTACCTAATTGATTTAATTTTGAGCGGTGCGCCAAAGCGTACTCAAAATTAGATTAAAGCGGGATCTCAACCCAATTAAATTATATTATACATTGGATGTATAAGAAGGTTATATAATTTAGTGAGAGTATTTTGTTTAAAATACATTATTTATCTCTTTAATGAAAATCGGTACTTATTAAATTTTGGAAATTTTGCATATTTGTAGACAATGACTAATAACACTCAATCAATGTCGTTGCGATCGATCCTTGAGAAGGATAAGCTCGAAGAGAATGGTACAAACTTTATGGATTGGATCCGTAGCATAAGAATCGTTCTTAGGCAAGAAGATAAGTTGTACATTCTCGATGGGCCTCTCCCTGCTGAACCACCGCCTACTGCCCCTAGGGTAGAAAGGGACAATTACAAGAAACATCGTAATGATTCTAGAGATGTAAGTTGTCTCATGCTTGCTGCTATGTGTTCAAAACTCCAACAAAGTTTGGAACATTTGGAAGCCTATGAGATAGGCGTGGAGTTGAGAACCATGTTTCAAGAGCAAGCTAGGCAAGAGAGGTACAAGACCATTGTTGCATTCACTACTTGTAAAATGAATGAAGGGCAACAAGTGAGTCCTCACTTTCTTAAAATGAAAGGTTATGTAGAGCACCTTGAGAAACTTGGCTATCCAATCCCATTGGAGCTAGCCACGGATCTCATTCTTAATTCATTGCCTAAAAGTTATAATCAGTTTGTGATGAATTATAACATTCATGGAATGGATAAGAATCTCTCTGAGTTGCATGGGATGCTCAAAACTGCAGAGATGAAAATTGTGGAGAAAGGTTCTCCCGTGCTCTTGGTTCATGATGGGAAGAAGCCTGGTGCTAAAGGCAAGGGTAAGGTAAAAGTTGTCAAACCCAAGATAAGCAAGGCAAAGGTTGCCAAGGCTTCTGAGGCAAAACCCGATACACAAAAGGATGCAATTTGTTTCCATTGTCAAGAAATTGGTCATTGGAAACGTATTGCAAGGCTTTCTTGGAAGAGCAAAAGAAGAAGAAGGGCAGCAAGGCTGCGTCGACTTCAAGTATCTATATGATAGATATTCTCCTTTCTACCACTGATTCTTGGGTATTGGATACCGTATGTGGTTCTCACATTTGTCTAAATGTGCAGGGACTAAAGAATAGGAGACTGCTTAAAGAAGGTGAAGTAGATCTACGCGTGGGAAATGGAGCAAGAGTTGCTGCATTAGCCGTAGGGACTTATGAAGTCACTTTACCTTCCGGATTAATTCTTGTTTTGAACAATTGTTATTATGTTCCGGATTTAAGCATAAATATTATTTCAATTTCTTGTTTGGATAATGAAGGTTTTAAGTTTCTTATTGAGAATAAGAAATTTTCTATTTATTTAAATGATGTGCTTTATGGTATTGCTAATTCATTTAATGACCTTTATATCTTGGATGTCAAGAATGAAAATAATGTCTATCATGTAAATAAGAAATCTAAACCTAATGATGTAAATCATACTTATTTGTGGCATTGCCGTCTTGGTCATATTAATGAGAAGCGTATCTCAAAACTCCATGTGGACGGACTTTTGGGTTCATGTGACTTAGAGTCATATGATACTTGTGAGTCGTGTCTTCTTGGAAAAATGACTAAGACACATTTTACCAAGTTGGGTGAAAGGGCAAGTGACTTATTGGGGTTGATACATTCCGATGTATGCGGACCATTAAGTAGCAATGCTAGGGGAGGATTTCAATACTTCATAACCTTCACTGATGATTATAGTAGATTTGGGTATGTTTACCTAATGAAACATAAAAGTGAAGCATTTGAGATATTTAGAATATTTCAAAATGAAGTCGAAAAACAACTTGGCAAAAGTATAAAAACACTTCGATCAGATCGAGGTGGAGAATACTTAAGTCAAGAATTTGATGATCATCTAAAGAATTGTGGACTAGTTTCACAATTGACTCCACCGGGAACACCACAATGGAATGGTGTGTCCGAGAGGAGGAATCGGACTTTGTTAGACATGGTTCGATCAATGATGAGTCAAGTTGATCTTCCAATATCCTTTTGGGGTTACGCTCTAGAAACCGCTGCTTTCACACTAAATCGTGTTCCAACTAAATCGGTTCAAAAGACTCCATATGAGATGTGGAGCGGAAAGAAGCCTTGTCTATCTTTCATGAAGATTTGGGGTTGTGAAGTTTTTGTCAAAAGACTTATCTCAGACAAACTTGCACACAAATCTGATAAATGTATTTTCGTGGGATATCCTAAGGAAACTAAAGGATATTACTTTTACAACCGAGAGGACAACAAAGTGTTTGTTGCCCGAACTGGTGTCTTTCTAGAGAAAGAGTTTCTCTCCAAAGAAATCAGTGGGAGTAAAATAAATCTTGAAGAAATTCGAGACCCAGAAAATAACATTGAACCAATAGTGGAACAAGAACAAGAACCACAAGGAGTTGTGGAACCTGTTCAAAGTACACAAGCAACTCGCAGATCTAGTAGGTTACGATCCGAGCCCGAGAGATATGGATTTCTCGTAACGGATAGTAATGAGGTAGAAATCATTGAGAATGATGAACCGTCAACCTACCAAGAGGCGATGTCTTCTCCTGATTCGGACAAGTGGCTTGGAGCCATGGAATCCGAATTGCAATCCATGCAAGACAATCAAGTTTGGAATTTGATTGATGCGCCCAAAGGTGTAAAAACCATAGGATGCAAATGGGTCTTCAAGAAGAAGACTGACATGTATGGGAAGGTGCATACTTACAAAGCTAGGCTTGTAGCGAAAGGTTATAGGCAAGTTCATGGTATTGACTATGATGAGACCTTTTCACCCGTAGCAATGATCAAGTCTATAAGAATTTTGCTTGCCATTGCCGCATATCATGACTATGAAATATGGCAGATGGACGTCAAAACCGCTTTCCTGAATGGAAAACTTCAAGAGGATGTGTATATGACACAACCAGAAGGTTTTGAACAAGATTCTAAGGTATGCAAATTGCAGAGATCCATCTATGGATTGAAGCAAGCTTCTAGGAGTTGGAATCTCTGTTTTGATGAATCGGTCAAAGAGTTTGGTTTCATCAAGAACGAAGATGAGCCTTGTGTATACAAGAAGATTAGTGGGAGCATAGTGCTATTCCTTGTTTTATACGTGGATGACATATTGCTCATTAGAAACGACATTCCTACACTTCAGTCTGTGAAGACTTGGTTAGGAAAGTGTTTTGCAATGAAAGATATGGGTGAAGCCGCATATATTCTTGGCATTAAGATCTATAGAGATAGATCAAGGAGACTGATTGGTTTAAGCCAAAGTACATACATTGACAAGGTCATTAGAAGATTCCGTATGGAAAATTCTAAGAGAGGGACCTTGCCCGTGTTACATGGAGTTTCTCTAAGCAAGACTCAATTTCCTAAGACAAACGATGAGCGTGAGAAAATGAATGATGTTCCATATGCTTCGGCAATTGGGTCCATCATGTATGCCATGATTTGTACTAGGCCGGATGTGTCTTATGCTTTGAGCATGACAAGTAGATACCAATCCGACCCTGGCAAAAATCACTGGATAGCTGTAAAAGCGATTCTTAAGTACTTGAGAAGAACTAAAGACTCGTTTTTGGTCTATGGAGGAATGGAAGATGATCTCGTTGTAAATGCTTACACGGATGCAAGCTTCCAAACCGACAAAGATGATAGCCGATCGCAATCGGGATTTGTGTTTATGTTAAATGGTGGAGCTGTAAGCTGGAAGAGTTCCAAGCAAAGTACAACCGCTGATTCTACAACAGAAGCTGAGTATATTGCTGCATCGGATGCTGCAAAGGAAGCTGTTTGGATTAATAAGTTCATAACTGGACTTGAAGTGGTTCCTAGTATTGCTAGTCCAATAGACCTTTATTGCGACAATAATGGTGCTATTGCTCAAGCAAAGGAACCAAGAGCACATCAGAAATCCAAACACATACTTAGGCGTTTTCATATCATTCGAGAGATCGTTGATAGGGGAGACGTAAATATATGCAGAGTACCTACTGATGACAATGTTGCGGACCCGCTAACAAAGGGACTTCCACAAGCTAAACATGATGATCATGTTAGGTCCATGGGTATTAGATACTTGGGAGATTGGGCCTAAGGCAAGTGGGAGATTGTTGGTAGTGGTGCCCTAGGCACGTTTAATAAACGTTGTAATTGTTATCATTTATTTCATATCAATAAAGAGATGTTTTGATTATTATTGTTGTTCATGTTTACTTATAATAATCCCCGTCCTTAGTGCTTGTTAAGCACTAGTATAAAGGCTAAATGATCATGGGATGATCATGTTAGATTTATGGGTACTTGTTTGGAACAAGGTACTGGACTTGACCCGCTGCATGAGATTTATGTCATGGTCTATGTCGTACATATATCTCATATTAGTTATGTCATTTGAATCCTTAGACATGAAGTTATTATAGTCTTCCACTTGATGAACATTGTGTTTGACATATTCAAACGCTACCTTAACACGGTAGTTATATAAAGGGTATGATTGGCATAATCGGATTCCCGTTGGGAAGAATAATAAGCTAAATGGATTTGTCCCTCCACGGAGAGATGTCAAGCTTGGGCCCCTCGAAGGAATGATGTTGATGAAATGTTCAGCCGGACTCAAATGGATTGATTGGATCAATAGCATTTGAATTATCAACATATTCGGAATCGAGAAAGTATTGAACAAAACAAGTTGACTGTTTGACCATGACTTGTGTTCAATGACATCGTGGACAAAGGGATTGTGACATATTCTAAAGGAATGCGAAATTGTATCTAGTTACACTATTTGGATAGGTATGACGGTTTGCTAGAACCTAATCATATCTTATGGGTTCATGTTTGAGCCCATTGCCAACTTAGTGTAATCCTAGAGGGTCACACACAAATAGAACGAATCATAAAGGACTAAATTGGAATTATGGAAAAATGTCAGGTTTTGGCTCTGGCACGGTCGTGCGCCTTAAAATGGCACGGCCGTGCCATAAATCCAAACCAAGGCAAATCTGTCGACATGTTTGACACGACCGTGCCAAGAAGTCAAGCACGACCGTGCCGAAATTGGTCGACTGGGGGAAATCACGCGGACCTGATGGCACGACCGTGCCAGTTTATAGGGCACGACCGTGCCAGTCAAGTCGGCCAGAATTCCTTGTTGCCTAATTTGGTGACGGGATTTAGGATTCCTAAGTCCTTAAGGGTTAAGGATTGGGACCTATTTAAAGATCCTTTCAGCAGCCATTAGCATCATTATTGTGAGTGCCTCCATAAGGTTTTGAGAGGTTATTTTTCTTGTTCTAAGATCCCAAAAGTGAAGAACAAGAATATTCATAATTCCATATAGTTCTTACAATTGTGAAAGTGTGTTTCACAATTTGGTCTAGCAACCAAGATCAAGAAGTTACTTGATATTCGTTCGTGGTGTGGATACCGCTAGAGGGTGAAGCTCATCATCTTCAAGGTTCGCGTTCTTGATCAAGTTTCAAAATCTCCACCAAGTTCAAAAGCTAGAAATTCATAGCCATCAAGGGTTAGTTATTCCTCTATTCATCTTGTTGTATTTGATTTAATCATATGAACGGATCCATGGCTTTGGGTTTCTTAAAATTTTAATTGCTAATTTCCGCTGCGCATGTTTATCGAAACCCAACACCTTGTTGGGAGCGGCATCAGACAGCCAGATTTTATAGTAATCGGCGTTACCTATCTCACTGCGCAAATTCTGGAGGTGTACTCTGGAATAGTACTTTGCGTCGCAAGACTGCTTCTTGATTGACTTTTCTTCAACATAGGTGGTCAGTTCACCATAAGTCAATAGGAGTTTGGTTAGCAGTCTGCAGTGAGTTCGGTATTTGGTCTTCCCTGCGTTCAGCTTCTTCTCATAGCTTGTCATTCCCTTCACAATCTCATTGAAGATTATCTGCGGCCAGTCTAGTTGATCTTCGTTGAAGATGGCTGCACAGTATTCCCACTGCTTAGAGATGAAATGTCCATTATTTCCATTCTTGCAGTTGAGGGAGTCTCCAATTAGGGGCATAGGTGATACATCACCTCACCAAATTCCTTTCGGTTATACATTGGCCACTTCTTGTTGAGAGAAGGGATGCCAATGAGCTTCTGTGCAAGCGCATTTTGATGAGCCTCATCATAGCTGACTGAAGAACTATCAACATTGAAGTTTAGGTGGCTGCGAATGTGATTGGGGTGAACCACTATATCACTGCTCTGAACAGTGGCCATGATCATTTCTGTTGTCTTGCCTTCAAGTTGTGCAGGAACAACTCTTGCTGTCATGAAGAATTCATCTAACAGAGCAGGCACTATGAAGGATTGCTCAAGAGTGAATAATGGAAGAATTCCGGAGGTGCTGAGAAGATGAAGCAGATGACGACCAATCGCATCTAAAGAGAGATCAGCTTGAATAAGTTCCCAACTCAGAATGAAATAAACGTGTCCCTGCGTAAGACAATAGATAGAATTAGACAACCTATTGATTATGGAGCTGTGCGCATTTGCAAGTAATGCAGATATACCTAGGCACAAGTTCCATGATAAGAAAAATTTTGCGCAGAAAGTAGAGGGTGCGCATTAAATAAGAATGCATACGCAGAGGGATCGTGCGCACAGAAAATAAATACTAGTAAAGAAGTGTGCGCAGAGAAATAGATACAGCTATATGCGCAGAAAGCCATGCGCAGGAAACTTATGCGCAGAACACAAAGATGGGGGGTAAATAATAGACTAAATAAAATATATAAAAAAATATTTAAGAACATGAACACCCAAGAACACAGAAAAACAAAAGTTGACTAAATTCAACAAAAAGTACATCGAAATGACGGCGTGAACAGGACGAAGTCCGCCATGTAAAAAGTATGGTCAACGACATTGAAACAAACCCAGAAATTCAGAAAAAATGGTTCGTCTGCCAAGGAAGTTACGAAGCACAGAAATTGACGAAAAACATATGTAACGACCATTGATCATGAAATAAACTACATGAAAGAATAGATCAGGCAAATACGAACACAACACAACGATCGATTTCAAAAATGATCAATAAATAAGGGAGAAATCGAAAAAGGGAGTCTTGAGACCTCCAAGAACAACAATGGCGAAAAAAATAAGGAGTTATAGAGAAACATACCATGTCTTTGACGGTTGGATGCCTTGATTGTCGTTCTACTTCTTCTTCGTGAGAGTTCCCAGTATTGGAGTGCGAAGAAGAGTCGGAGATGATGATTTCTGGTTGAGTTTTGATTTTCTTAGGCGCCATTGAAATGGTTTAGAAAGAAGGAAGGTTGAGGTTGAAGAAAAGAACAGGAGATATGAAATGAGGGATTAGAGCAGAGGTTAGAAAGAGAGTGAGAGAAAATTTAGAGAAATTTTTTTAAAGGGAAGAGAGAAGTAGAGAGAGAAACGGTTTAAGTAGGGAAGGAGAAGTTAGGCGCACGATAGCTAAGAAAATTCTGAGAAAAAGTGCAGTGGCGCAGGATAGCGATACCACGTGTCACAAAAAGGAACGCGCGTGCGCAGGCCTATGCGCGCGTGTGCGTGTGAAGTCCTAAGCCGGTCACTGTCAAGTCGACTTCCTCATAAATGGTGAGTCAGTGAAAGGACGGGCGCACGTTAGCAGGGTGGCGTGGCCGAATGGGGAATGCGCGTGCGCAGTCTTTGCGCGCGCGTGTGTCAGCGAAAAGAGGCTGACGGCTGTCGCATCACCTTCCTCATTAAATGGTGAGCAGACATACGTGAGATGCGCTGTCATTAATTTGCAGTTTGCATTAAATGACAATGGGACATGTGCAAGGGTAAAAAGGTAATTTCTCAAGAAAATTCAAAAAATAAAAGCGCGGGAAACTTTGAATTACACAAGTACCCTTGTGACTCAGCGTTGACTTTTCAGTCAAGGACCTATGTGCAAAATCTAATGAATAGAACACTTACATGCGGTCCACGATGATTTGGGCATGGATAGTCATGCGCAGCGCATTGATAGCGCAGAGATTCTGTAAATCTTAGAACTATTGTTTCATGCGCAGACAGTTGTTTGCGCAGGTGTTGCACAGGGCGCATGAAACTTAACCTATTTTGCACACTTATCAAGCAAATACATTAGTATCAATAAATCATATGGACAAGTTAGCTAAGATTAAGCATACCCATTTCTCCTTTCAAGAGATCACTTGTTAATTCTTGAGGAGATGATATTAGATGTTGATGAGCTTGGTAATAGTGCTTGGCAGGATTGAAAAACTGCTATGGTGGACATATTATCGCAGAGAGTTGGATAATTCTCTTCATGAATCCCATAGTCCACAGGTTGTTGCTTCATCCATAAGATTTGGCAGCAGCAGCTTTCACCAGCAATATATTCTGCTTCAGTAGTGGAGATGGACACAGCAGCTTGTCTCTTGCTTGCCCATGCTAAGTCGATTTCTAAGGAAATGACCAGTTCCACTTGTGCTCTTCCTGTCAATTGTGCACGCTGCGTAGTCCGCATCTGAATAACCTACAAGTTAAAGTTCGAATCTTTGGTGTACCAAAGTCCAAGGTTAACAGAGCTAAAAATATATCTAATACTTTTTACAGCAGTTATGTGCGCTTCAGAAGAATTAGCGTCATAGTGCGCACAGATCCAGTCAACATAATATCTTGTCCAGCTAGCAGAAGATAAAGGAGAGTTAATCATACCTAGACATAGTCTGATAACCTTTACCTTTTAAGTCTGTTAAATTTGTTGCTTGTGGCCATTGGAGTGTCGTATGCTTTTAGCACTCAAGTCCAAACTTCTTGATTAAGTCCCTTGTGTACTTGACTTGATTTGCGAAGATGCCATCATTCAATTGATTGATTTTAAGCCCGAGGGAGAAAGTGATTTATCCCATCATGCTCACCTCAAACTTGCTTTTCATTTGCTTTTCAAAGCGCTTACAAAGAGACTCATTAGTAGAACCAAATATAATATCATCGACATAAATTTGAACGAGTAAGGAGTGATCATTATACTTAGCAATAAAAAGAGTTGTATTGATTTTACCGCGCTTGAAGCCTTTCTCTACTAAGAATTGATAGCGTATCGTACCATGCTTTTGGAGCTTGCTTGAGTCCATACAAAGCTTTCTTGCTTTGATTCTGTGATGCTTCCTTTCTTATCCATCTTGTTTCCGAACACCCATTGAAGCGCTAAATATTGGATGAGCTTTTCTTGCACTTCTTGCATAGCATCTATCCGTCTTAAAATATGAGGCTCTCTATCAATCTTCTTTGATCCGACATGAGAGATAAACGAATGCTACACCGCAAAATTTAATGCTCTCGATGTGCGAACCCCTACATTGAGATGATAGGAATACGAAGATCAATGGGAATTTCATTTGCTTCAGCATCACGATCATTTAAAGGTGATTTGTTGAAGTGGAGAAACATCATGCGCAGAAGGAGGTGTTTGCGCATCAGGAGTTGCAACTTCAGGCGCAGCATTTATAGTATGCGCATGAGATGGACTGATTTTGAATCTGCTTGATCTATGTCCCGCGCAGGAATAGAATTACTGCGCACCTGTCTAAAAAGCTCAGCAGAGTCATCAGAATCATTGGGAGCCAAATGTGGCTCAAGGAGAGAATGCTTATCAAAAAGTAGCATGTACAGATACTAAAATGACTAGAGATTTATCTTATTAAGATCATGAAAAGCTTACACAATGATTGGCATACCCAACGAAAATACCTTCATCTGCTTTGGCGTCGAATTTTCCTTAATAGCGTTTGCAGCCAAAGAACTTTGAAGAAAGCAATGTTGGGCGATTTCTCTTTCTCCATAGATCGTATGGAGTAGATGTAGGCTTTGTTGATGAGGAATCTTATTCTGAGTAAAGCATGCACCGATGACAGCTTCTTCTCATAAATACATTTAGAAGTACTGCTTCTACTATCATTGTTTATCCATCCTCAATCAACGAGCGCTCTTTCCATAACGCCATTTTGTCGCGGGACTCCAGCTGCAGAGAAAATTGTGAAGAATACCATTTGTTGGTTCTTGTTGGTTCTCACAATATTGAGCGACATCGTTGTTCATAAATTCTGTTCCATTGAAGTGTCGAACTCTATTGATGTCTTCTATGTTTGGAGATTAAGAAGGAGAGCAGCCAGGATATCATAGAGATACCACAGGTTGGTCCAAAGCTTCGCGGTAGTGAGCGGTCCAAACATATGAGGTGAAGCGGATGTAAGCGTTTTGACATTGGAGCAATCTTGCTGAAGGAAAACTGCTCAGGCTGCTTACTAAGCTGGCATGGTGCTTATACCATTGCTAGCTGCTTTCACTTAAGCTTATTGCTACAAAACAAGGATTAGTAATAGAAATTATAGCGGTAAGATCAAATAGATTAGAAATTGGTCTTACGAGTCCTTGTGAGCAAAGTTAGTCCAAAAACGCCATTTTTTATGTAACATTGCGTTGAAGTGATATGGCATTCCAGACCTTTATCTCATAATTGTGATATGGAGAGCAGTTTGCTTGAGACTATCTTTTATGATTAGTCCAAATCCAATTATGTGCCCTTTGTTGTTGTCACCATATATTACTGAGTGATCTCTTCCTTCGTGCGCACCTTTAAGAGTGTGGACATCTCTAGTAGTGTCTAGAATCCATTGTCGATATCAACTGAGCTTGAGAGAGCGCAGTGAAGTAGATCTTTTCTGCTTGTTGAAACATTAACTTGCGCTCTACAGCAGAGTTATCTTTTAAGATCAGCACACTTTGAGATATTCCTTGCGCGGCTGCGGAGTTGGTGATGATGCAGCTTCTGTCAAGTTGGCTCTGGCAGATAGGTGCTTGTCATTTTGTCTGCTTGGTGAAAGTGTCCCGTTTCCACTAGAGTGAAGGGATCTTTCTTTGATTGTCCTTGGCGCATGCTCAGGTTCCATTTCAGAAACAACTTTTGAATCATTGTCAGCATTTGCCACTAAGCAGAGTAGTCCATCCTCAGGGTCAGCATAGTTGTCTTCAGTGTCAAGTCTCCGAGTCCTTAGCTCCTTCTCTGCGCAGTTCTCTTCATCAACCATTCTGCACTGCTTTGATGCTTTGTGCGCAGGGTTGCTTTTCCTTGTACTCAAATTTTGAAGGAGGCATTGAAGCGTAATGTCCTGGCTTTCTGCAGTAAACCAAGTCATCTTTCTTTGAGTCTCTATGAGAGAGAATACGGATCTTTGCTTGAGGATCCATCAGGTTTGGAGAGCTTTCTGAATTTGATCTGAGGTTTGAGCAGGCGCAGGAATAAGTGAAAAGTTAGCCATTGCCCTAGATTTTTGAAGCCATATGGAATTGGCACCCAAGCTGTTAAGCTTGAAAAACAGAAACATGTTTTATGAAGGTGTTCGCTCTGATACCACTTGTTGGTCCCTAAAGGGGCAACAATGGTGTGAAAATCGCTAGAGGGGGGGGGGGTGAATAGCGTTTTAAAATTCTTTTCAAACCCTTTTGCAATTTAATGGCAGATGCGCACAACTCTTATTTTGGCTAAGTATAGCGCGCGGTAAAAGTGTGAAATGCACAGCGGAAATTTAAAGCAGCTCTGCGCAGGGTATACTGCGCAGAGATAAAAACGCACGCGCTAAGAATGAGGTTTAAGAGTGGCGCAAAAAGGGATTCTAAGGCAAATAAGCAATAACAATTACAACATCAAAGTGTAGCAATCTGAAAGATCAAACAAAGCAGTTCATAAAAAGTTAAGCAGGAAATATGCAGTAAGTAATGAACACACTATTTGGAGAGGTTCGATCGATGAAAGATCTACATCCTCTACCAAGATGGTTAGTCTTGGATTTCTAATGGAGATCTTATTATATGAGAGAGTATTACAAATTACAACATTTGAGCTCAATACTAACTCAAGATCTATTATCTATGAAGAACAAATCCTAGACTAAACCGGTGTATCTCAAGAAGTTAGATCAAAATGATCAAAGCTTCAAGAGGTGTGTGTGTGACAGAAATTCTGGGCTCTATGAATATGAAAGATGAAGAGCACCAAGAATTCTGGTGATATAGGCTTTGTGATATGAGCAGGAGTTTTGAAGGTTCGAAGATCTTGAAGGCTGTTCTAAAGAATCTGGAAAAACTAAGCAGCAGTCTTCAGATCTTCATGGTTTTTCAGTGAAGCATGAAACTCGAGCTCTGAAGCATAGTGGCCAACAAGAGGGGCTTGATCAAAGGGATGATCTAGGGCCGATGAAAAGGGCTAAATCAAAAGGCAGCTTGGAAATGAAGATGAGCAGGCTATTTATAGCTGAGAGCTTGAATATAGCCGTTGGAGCTCTGAGCAAGGACAATGAGCTGGCACAACGTGATTGGCGCGCAGCTGTCCTTTATAGCCATTGGGGCTCTGATCAAAGATGATGACCTGGCACAAAATGATTGGTGCGCAGGTATATAGAGCCGTTGGAGACTGAGCATGAAGACCAAATTCAAATGCTTCTTCTAGAATGTTGACAGCTGTCTTCACTTGAGATATTTCTTTGAAGCGTGTCTCCACCAATGGTTTTGCTGAGTGTTCTTATTTTTGTCGTTTGTGCACACCTCAGGATTTTAATAAGCGTGCATCTTCTAAGCGTTTTCCAAGCTTTCTAGAATGTGAGATCAGGAGATGAGGAACTTGACCAAGGATGTGTCCGCGCACAAAAGGCATGCGCATTGCCGGCGCGCATGGATTCAACGCATGAGCAGCATGCGCACCATGCTTGGTCACAAAGAGATCTCTTGAGAGTTTAGGAAGTAATATCTTGAAAATTGAGCAGGGTCAAGGTTTGCGCAAGATATCTATGCGCAGTGGCGACCTGCGCAGAGAACATTCTGCGTAGCGAAATGAATCCTTGCTTAGGTAATCTTCGATCTTTAAAGCTTCAATTCCTATCATATAAGCCTATACTTTAAAAAGGACTTAGCTAAAAATTGAAGTTATAAAACTTCTTACATAGGGTCCTAAAGTCCATAAAATATTAATAGGTGATGGTATCAATCAATTCTAATAAGAATAGGAGGGTTAAGTGATAAGCATACCCAACAAGACAACTTTATTTACATATACACAACTTCACCCCAAAATTCTGAGTTTAACATACTCAGTCTAACTAACGTCCTCACATAACAAAACATAATAACTTACCCCAAAAGAAATCTCACTTAGCACAAGGACTGGATTCTACGATCCTCACTTCGAGCTATCGCTAGCCTTCTTTGGATCTAAGGAAAACAAAGAAACAAGAAACGGGGTGAGATAAAATCTCAGTAAGTTACTACGATAATAACATGATATGCAAACATATAACAGTGAAGTATACTAGTATCACATAGAGACATATATCAAGTAGCACATCATATGAGTAGTTAATCCTACCCATTAAGTATCACGTATAGCTAAGTACACATTACAAAGGATATTCCTTCACTCCTTATTACTCCATACCCATTTATAACGTTGATGTAGATCTTCATATTGAAGGCAGCTTCACTATATCAAAGGAGACCCGTTACCCAGTATCTCAACCAAGAACCAAGAACAAAAGAGCTATTCAATCATTGTGCATAATGCTCCAATAATCGAGGAAGCTAGACCCCTACCGTGATCAAGAGTAGGAGCAAACGGTCACAGATGCATAGATTCACGGTTATTACTAAGCCCCAGCTCTCATACTAAACGTGAATCTATACACCCCCGAAACACACAAGCCAGCTGGACTCACAATTAAGTATACAAGTAATATTTACTTGACATTGTGAAACTAGTACTAGGCCCAAAGTAAAGGACTAGTTTATTAACCATATAAGTCACTTATGCATAATTGCATAATTTTATAAATCAACTTGTAACACATTTACTATGTATCATTTATCA
Source organism: Campanula takesimana (assembly GCA_026119855.1). Taxonomy (NCBI): domain Eukaryota; kingdom Viridiplantae; phylum Streptophyta; class Magnoliopsida; order Asterales; family Campanulaceae; genus Campanula; species Campanula takesimana. Next base: position 1,874,607 of record JAOWBW010000057.1, read on the forward strand.
ATTCATCTTCTAGCAATCATGAAGAGTTTAAAACAATCATTTAAGTACTTTAGGACATTACCCAAAACCTAGACCAAAATTGACCTTTAAATAACATGGATTGAAAACTTTTAACTTTTCAGAAGACCTGGGCGGTCGCCCAAACAGGGCTGTGCGGCCGCCCAAAATACTCTGTCCCAAGAGTAAAATCTTCCAGATAGATGTGCGGCCGCACGCCCATTTCGGGCGGCCGCCCACATCACCCGGCAGGCCAAAACTTAGCTAAATTGTACTCCCTTCGTTTCACCGACCCAAAAGTGTTGGAGTAGAGATCCCTCAAAGAAACAAAGAGAAGAAAATCTGGAGCAGGATTCCAGGCGGGCGCCTGGTATTAACCAGGCGGGCGCCCGGTTTGGACAGAAATTCTGGTTCCTGGAATTGGCAAGTAAGCGGGCGCCTGGTCCCTTACAAGCGGGCGCTTGGAATGCCGAGAAAGTGCAGATTTTCAAGATTTCTCTTATGTTTAGGTTTAGGTCTTATTCTTGGTTTGCTAGATAAACAATGTTCCGCCCCCATACTCATTGTAACTCCATATTTACATATTATAGTGCAAGATCCTGGCTTGGTAGTGCCCCCAGACGTAGTCAAACATATTGACGAACTGGGTTAACAATTTCTTGTGTTCTTTTGTCTTTTGCTTTTGGGTTTCTTATTTCTTGTGCTTGTTTGTGGTGCCGGGTTTTTCTTGCGATTTGCTTGGGTGTTGGGTGTTGGAGGGTCTAATTCCACAACAACTGGTATCAAGAGCTTTGGTTGGACGATCGAAGGGGTTTATCAAGCAATCAAGAATGGACAAGGATAAACAAGCGGTTGAGAAATTTGATGGTTCTAACTATGGATATTGGAGGATGCAAATAGAGGATCTCTTGTATAATAAGGATCTCTATAAGCCTCTAACAGGAGTCAAACCGGAAAAAGAAAAGCAGGAAGACTGGGATCTCATGGATCGGAAAGCCTTAGGGGTGGTTCGATCTACTTTGTCGAAGTGGATCGCGAAGACTACCAGGAAGGCGAAAACCACCAAAGAGCTATTGGATTATCTTACTGAGAGATTTGAAACTCCATCTGCTGCAAATAAGGTTGATTTGATACGCAAGATGGGTAGTCTCAAGATGCAAGAGGGAGGATCCATATCTAAACACATCGATGAGTTTATGGATATTATAGACTCATTGACTGCGTTGGAGATTACTTTCGGTGACGAGGTTCATGCGTGTTTATTGCTAGCGTCCTTACCAAGGAGTTGGAGCAGAACGTGACAGCGTTAAATGCTTCAGCGGGTAAGAACAAATTGAAGTATGATGATGTTAAGGACTTCCTCTTGGGCGAAGAGAATCGCATAAAGAAGTTGGAGACACCGTATACTTCGGAATCGGTCTTGGCTACAACTAGTAGGGGAAGGCCGGGTTCTAGCAATAAAGGGAGAACAGGGTCAAGGGAAAGTGTAATCGGGGGTGGGGATCAGTATGAGAAGAACAAAGAAAGACCAAGGGTTGCCAGAGGATCGGTAGAGTGCTATCATTGTAAGGAGTTAGGACACTACAAGAGGGATTGTCCCAGGTGAGGGGATAAATCGGCGAATGTGATCATCGAAGGTGACGATGTACTGATTCTGAGCGTTTGTAGTGCGCTAGAATCATGGGTGTTGGATTCAGGGGCATCATTCCACTCATGCGGGCATGCAGGAGCGATGGAAAATTACACTTCCGGTGATTTCGGAAATGTCTATCTGGCGGATGGCGAGCCTTTGGAAATCAAGGGGAAGGGGGATGTCAGAATAGGAGCATCGGACGGGAATGTCTTACATCTACACGGGGTCAGTCACATTCCGGGTTTGAAAAAGAACCTGATATCAGTTGGGCAGCTGGGTGAAGAAGGTTACACGGTAACTTTTAGCTGCAAGAACTGGGTTATTACCAAGGAGGATTGTGAGATCGCTCGGGGTAATAGGGAAGGAAGATTGTATTTGACCAACACCAAGGATAGTATCGCGGTGGCGACGGCCAAGGGTGATACAAATTTGTGGCACTGTCGATTGGGTCACATGGGTGAGAAGGGGGTCTCCCCGGTAACTTCTTGGTTTGGTGTGTCATATTACATGACCTTCATTGATGATTCGACAAGGAAGGTCCGGGATTACTTCTTAGAAGGGAAAGATGAATCTTTCAGGATGTATAAGAAGTGGAAGGCCTTGGTGGAGAATCGGATTGGACTCAAGGCTAAATGCTTGAGGTCTGTTAATGGTGGGGAGTATGAGCTCGGGGAGTTTAAGGAATACGGTGATGCGAGGGAAATTCGCATGGATATTCTAGACTCGGGTGGGAGCGGCACGGTTCATGATGACCAAGGACAAGGGGTCACTGAAGATGAACCAAATACTCCAGGACTGGATATTCCGCTGCGTAGATCTAACGGTGAGTGTAGATCGGATGCAAAGGCTCCAGGTTTCTCAAGCAAGGTGAAGTTGAAGCTGGGTTTAGCTTCAACGGGACTTGGAGAATAAGGGAGGAGGATGGTACTACCATGATCGAGGTGAGCACTAGGAAGACACCAAGGATGAGTTGAAGACGGATACGGGGTTTGTATATGCGGATGATCTCTAGGTGGGAGATTGTTGGAGTAGAGATCCCTCAAAGAAACAAAGAGAAGAAAATCTGGAGCAGGATTCCAGGCGGGCGCCTGGTATTGACCAGGCGGGCGCCCGGTTTGGACAGAAATTCTGGTTCCTGGAATTGGCAAGTAAGCGGGCACCTGGTCCCCTACAAGCGGGCGCTTGGAATGCCGAGAAAGTGCAGATTTTCAGGATTTCTCTTATGTTTAGGTTTAGGTCTTATTCTTGGTTTGCTATATAAACAATGTTCCGCCCCCATACTCATTGTAACTCCATATTTACATATTATAGTGCAAGATCCTGGCTTGGTAGTGCCCCCAAACGTAGTCAAACATATTGACGAACTGGGTTAACAATTTCTTGTATTCTTTTGTCTTTTGCTTTTGGGTTTCTTATTTCTTGTGCTTGTTTGTGGTGCCGGGTTTTTCTTGCGATTTGCTTGGGTGTTGGGTGTTGGAGGGTCTAATTCCACAACAAAAAGTACTAACACTTACAACATTCAACATATGTAACTTCACTAAGGCTATAACTTCAGCCTAAAAACAACTCTAACACCACACTAAAACTAATTCTCATACTACTCCCTTTATCCCAAAATTTCAAGTATTACAAAATTATTCAAAACATGATTTTACAACACATATAGCATATATAACATATATATGACCATTTTAATATTTAAAGGGGAATTAGTAACTTACCTATTTCCCGAAAAAGTATCAAGAAAAATAGACTTGATCGGTTATAAATGATCTACTCAATGCCCTGAACATTTATATATAATTAGATTTTAAAATGGAGTAGTAATTAAAAAGAAAGAAAATCAAATTAAAAGAAGCTTTACCTTTTCTTCCATGGATGAACACAGAGGGAGTAAAATTTTAGTGTGTGTGTGTGTGTGAATTATGTGCGCAGAGAGAGGAAGAGGTGAGGGATAAACATGATTTATAAAAATCTCATTTTTACACCTAGGTCCCTCTATTTTCATTTTGAGCAAATAAGCCCCTAAACTTTAAAGTTACACTTTGGACCCTAAAGTTTCCACTAATTTAATTAACTCCTTTAACCATTATTACTATTAACTAAATAAATAACACAATTAATCAAACTATATGTGCAAGTCATAAAATATTATCTAGCATATAAAATGCGCACATAAATCACATAATAGATTTTAATCATATAAAATGCAAAATATGAAAATAAAATTGGGTGAGGCGTTACATCCTCCCCACCTAAAAAAAAAATTCGTCCGCGAATTTTGTTTATCTAAATAATCACATTACTTACAAAAGTTATCAAATAGACTCGGGTATTTCTCTCGCATTTCTCGCTCAGTTTCCCAAGTAGCTTCTTCAATTTCATGGTTTATCCACAACACTTTCACAAGGGGAATCCGCTTGGTACGCAAGACTTGTTCCTTCCAATCAAGTATCTCTACCGGAAATTCCTCGTAGGACAAATCAAGTTGCAATTCAATAGGCTCATACTCGAGAACATGAGATTCATCTGCGATATATTTACGAAGAGTAGAGACATGAAACACATTATGTACCCCGGACAATGATGGCGGTAAAGCAAGTCTATAAGCCAATTTCCCAATCCTCTCAAGTATTTCAAATGGCCCTATATACCGAGGAGTCAACTTCCCTTTCTTACAAAATCGTTTCACACCTTTCTGAGGCGACACTTTCAAGAACACAAAATCACCGACTTGGAATTCGAGATCCCTTCTTCTGTTATCAGCATAACTCTTTTGACGACTTTGAGCTGTCCTCAATCTATCCCGAATCAATCTCACACTCTCCACAGACTGTTGAACCATTTCGGGTCCTAAAAGCTTTGCTTCCCCGACTTCATCCCAACATATAGGTGATCTACATTTCCGACCAAATAATGCTTCGTAGGGGGCCATCTCAATACTAGACTGGTAGCTGTTATTATAAGCAAATTCAACTAACGGTAAATGAACATCCCAACTACCTTTGAAATCAACTGCACATACTCGTAACATATCCTCAAGAATCCGTACTAACCTTTCCGATTTCCCATCTGACTGTGGATGAAATGATGTGCTGAAATTCAATTTAGTACCCATTGCCCTTTGAAGAGCTTGCCAGAATCGGGATGTAAAACGAGGATCTCTATCGGATACTATACTTACAGGAACCCCTATGAAGCCGAACTATCTCCTGGACATATAGAGAAGCCAACTGAATCAATGAATACCCCATGTAAACAGGAAAAAAGTGAGGAGACTTGGTTAACCGATCTACTATAACCCAAACTGCTTCATAACCCTTTCGAGTACGCGGTAAACCAGTTACAAAGTCCATAGTGATATGCTCCCATTTCCATTCCGGAATCTCTAAAGGTTGTAACAGACCCGCTGGACGTTGGTGTTCCACTTTCACTTGTTGACATGTTAAACACTTAGACACATAATCCGCAATCTCCTTTTTCATATTGTTCCACCAGAAATGTTTCTTCATATCTTGATACATTTTCGTACTTCCCGGATGTATAGTATACTTTGTCTTATGAGCCTCCTCCAATACTTGCTGTTTAATCTCTCCATTAGCTGGAATACAAACCCTACCACGAAATGTAAGAATTCCATCATTATTCAAGGCGAAATCGGGTTGTTTACCTTCTTTCATTCCACTAACAATCTTTTGCAATTCGGGATCAATCTTCTGAGCTTCTTTAATCTGTTGAAGCAGAACAGATGTAGCCTTTATATTCGCGAAACTCATGCCATGACTCGACTCATAAGGATTCCAGTCTCGTAAATCTTCTAACAGTTTCCACTCTCGTTCCATCAAATGTGCAACATAGGTGTTCCTACTCAAAGCATCTACCACCACAAAACAATCTAGATATGGTTTGAAAACACGGTTCATTAAATCCATAAATACCGCAGGAGAATTCGTCAAACCAAACGGCATAACTACAAACTCATAATGTCCGTACCTGGTACGTAAGGCTGTCTTAGGTACATCTTCTTCTCGGACTTTCAATTGGTGATATCCACTTCTTAAATCAAGCTTTAAATAAACCACGGATCCCTGAAGTTGATCAAACAGGTCATCAATGTGAGGTAGCGGATACTTGTTTTTAATTGTTACCTGATTAAGCTCTCGATAGTCAATACATAATCGTAGAGTACCATCCTTCTTTTTCACAAACAAAACTGGTGCACCCCAAGGAGACACACTAGGCCGGATAAACCCTTTCTCCAATAACTCCTCGAGTTGTTTCTTTAGCTCTCTTAACTCAGCTGGAGCCATTCTGTATGGAGCTTTAGATATCGGCGTAGTACCTGGTAACAACTCAATGCAAAACTCAAGTTCCCGGTCAGGTGGCATACTATATTCAGTAGAAAACACATCCGGAAACTCAGACACAACGGGAATATCCTCCAGCTTTGATACAGACATACTCTTATCAACAACACATGCAAGATACCCAGTACAACCCCCAGACAATAACTTTCTAGCTTTCAAAGAAGATATAACATGGACACTACACCTAGGTCTATCACCTTCAAATATAAATTCAGGCAAACCCGGCATACAAAAAGTGACCACTTTTTTATGAGAATCAACAGATGCATAATGCATATAAAGCCAATCCATACCAAGTATCACATCAAATTCTCTTATAGGTAACACTACCAGGTTAGCACGAAGAGCGTAATCACTCACCAGCACATCACAGTTCTTATACACCTCAGTAGCTATCATGCAATCTCCCATAGGAGAAAATACTTCTAACACATAAGGCATAGAATCAGGAATAACAGGTAATTGAGACACAAAATGCGATGCCACAAAAGAATGAGATGATCCTGGATCTATAAGAACTCGCGCTCGCGTACTAAAAAGAAAAATGGTACCTCCTATCACTGTTGTAGACTCAGCCACCCTGTGCTGATCAATAGCAAACACTCGACCCTGTACCTTAGGCCGACCCCCACTATCCCGCTTACTACCCGAAGCCTGCTGCCCAGTACCATCTCCTGAAGTTCCTTTACTCTTTGGGCAATCTCTTTTGAAATGTCCACTCTCACCACAGTTTAAGCATTTTCCCTGCTTCAACCAACACCGGTCTTCAGTATGGCCATCCTTAGAACAATACCTGCAAGTCCACTTCGAACTCGAAACATTCGGCTTTAAACCCACTGATACACTTCCCATACTTTCGGCTTGCTTCTGAGATCGACCACCCGGTCGGTTAAATCCACCCCTTTTACTTCCCGTACTCTGAGCCCTTTCTGGAACACGTACTAATGGTTGACTACTCGATGTCACTCCCGGTTTAACTTTGTGTTCATCAATATCATTCTCAATTGCATAAGCATTCTCAACTGCTTGTCGATAACTGGTAAGCTGTAGGGAAAGAAGTTGCTTCCTATACTCTGTCTTTAATCCCTTCAAGAACCGTTGAGCCCTCTTTGTTTTAGTTGGAATTAAATGACTACAATACCTTGCTAACTTAGTGAATTCAAAGGAATATTGTCCCACCGTCATATTTCCTTGCACTAAGCTTAGAAATTCCATTTCTCTTCGATCTTGAACAACTGAGGGAATGAACTGTGAGTTGAACTCTTTGAGAAAGTCTTCCCAAGTATGTTGTACGTCTTTCTCCTGATACCAGCTCTGGCATAACACCTTCCACCAGTGCTCCGCAGCCTTCTCTAGTTTAAAAGTTGCAAAGGTTACCTTCTCTTTATCTTCACATTTCAAGGCAGTAAATATCTTCTCAATACTCTCTATCCATTCCTCAGCTTTCACTGCATCGGGTTCTCCATCAAAACTACGAGGTTGCATTTTCAGAAACTTAGCAAGACGACTGGCATAACCCTTGTCTTCAGCTCCCGACTGTGCCTGCCCCGGATTATTATGTCCTTGTTGGTTGGAGACAATTTGAGCCAATAACTGAAACATTTGCTTGTAATCTACATTATGATCATTACCCGTTTTCATAGAAGGAGTTTCGGATTCCTCATTTCCCTGAGTACTACTACCAATATCCTCTAAATGACTCATCTCCACCCTACACATAAACACTCAACGTTAACAAAACAACCCAAAAGCTAACCCACCTAGGCAATAGATCCTATCCAGGCTTAGAGCTAACCATAGCTCTGATACCAACTGTAACGCCCCGAATTCTTAGATTTGATATGAACCATAGAATTCGAAACGTCTCTACTATCTTAAAACGGATAAAATTTAAAACTAAATACACTATACTCCTTAAATGTATTAGGAGATACACATCTCAAGATGGTTTACCACATTACCACCTCCACAACTTTACTTTAACATTCTAAGTTCTATTCTTCTTCAACCACTCGGCCTAAAAGCCGATAAACAAAAGAAAAAAGACAACTTTATTTACATATACACAACTGCACCCCAAAATTCTGAGTTTAACATACTCAGTCTAACTAACGTCCTCACATAACAAAACATAATAACCTACCCCAAAAGAAATCTCACTTAGCACAAGGAATGGATTCTACGATCCTCACTTCGAGCTATCGATAGCCTTCTTTGGATCTAAGGAAAACAAAGAAACAAGAAACGGGGTGAGATAAAATCTCAGTAAGTTACTACGATAATAACATGATATGCAAACATATAACAATGAAGTATACTAGTATCACATAGAGACATATATCAAGTAGCACATCATATGAGTAGTTAATCCTACCCATTAAGTATCACGTATAGCTAAGTACACATTACAAATGATATTCCTTCACTCCTTATTACTCCATACCCATTCATAACGTTGATGTAGATCTTCATATTGAAGGCAGCTTCACTATATCAAAGGAGACCCGTTACCCAGTATCTCAACCAAGAACCAAGAACAAAAGAGCTATTCAATCATTATGCATAATGCTCCAATAATAGAGGAAGCTAGACCCCTACCGTGATCAAGAGTAGGAGCAAACGGTCACAGATGCATAGATTAACGGTTATTACTAAGCCCCAGCTCTCATACTAAACGTGAATCTATACACCCCCGAAACACACAAGCCAGCTGGACTCACAATTAAGTATACAAGTAATATTTACTTGACATTATGAAACTAGTACTAGCCCCAAAGTAAAGGACTAGTTTATTAACCATATACGTCACTTATGCATAATTGCATAATTTTATAAATCAAATTGTAACACATTTACTATGTATCATTTATCAATTCATCTTCTAGCAATCATGAATAGTTTAAAACAATCATTTAAGTACTTTAGGACATTACCCAAAACCTAGACCAAAATTGACCTTTAAATAACATGGATTGAAAACTCTTAACTTTTCAGAAGACCTGGGCGGTCGCCCAAACAGGGCTGTGCGGCCGCCCAAAATTCTCTGTCCCAAGAGTAAAATCTTCCAGATAGATGTGCGGCCGCACGCCCATTTTGGGCGGCCGCCCACATCACCCGGCAGGCCAAAACTTAGCTAAATTGTACTCCCTTCGTTTCACCGACCCAAAAGTACTAACACTTACAACACTCAACATATGTAACTTCACTAAGGCTATAACTTCAGCCTAAAAACAACTCTAACACCACACTAAAACTAATTCTCATACTACTCCCTTTATCCCAAAATTTCAAGTATTACAAAATTATTCAAAACATGATTTTACAACACATATAGCATATATAACATATATATGACCATTTTAACATTTAAAGGGGAATTAGTAACTTACCTATTTCCCAGAAAAGTATCAAGAAAAATAGATTTGATCGGTTATAAATGATCTACTCAATGCCCTGAACATTTATATATAATTAGATTTTAAAATGGAGTAGTAATTAAAAAGAAAGAAAATCAAATTAAAAGAAGCTTTACCTTTTCTTCCATGGATGAACACAGAGGGAGTAAAATTTTAGTGTGTGTGTGTGTGTGTGTGAATTATGTGCGCAGAGAGAGGGAGAGGTGAGGGATAAACATGATTTATAAAAATCTCATTTTTACACCTAGGTCCCTCCATTTTCATTTTGAGCAAATAAGCCCCTGAACTTTAAAGTTACACTTTGGACCCTAAAGTTTCCACTAATTTAATTAACTCCTTTAACCATTATTACTATTAACTAAATAAATAACACAATTAATCAAACTATATGTGCAAGTCATAAAATATTATCTAGCATATAAAATGCGCACATAAATCACATAATAGATTTTAATCATATAAAATGCAAAATATGAAAATAAAATTGGGTGAGGCGTTACATCCATTATTCTCGATTTGAAAATAACATGAGTAGACCATCTGCTGACCTGCTTCCGGGGTCCAGAATAACCGTTCCAACTGCCTATAGCCAACCCACACAGAGAAATGACAGCATAGCGGAGAACCATGATACGGCGGAGCATGACGACGGCGGCGGTGGCGGAATGTGGATCGAGATTGCCCAGATTCGTTCTCCATGCTCCCAAGAGTGTAAGCTCATTTCTTTACTGATTACTCCTCTGTCCCACATCATTTTAGACTTATTTTCATTTTGTTCCGTCCCACCTCACTTACCTGAGACTCTCAAAATGATAATTTTTTAAAATTTTATATTCAATCTACCTCCGACTCATTCTCTTTCTTTATTTTCCACCAAACAATTCATTCTACCAACCTACTTTTAATTTTAACCCAACTCATTCTCTCTCTTCATTTTCTATCACGCATTTTTATCATTTTATTCTTTTTCTTTAGTTATTGTGCCCACCTCTTAGGTCTCAAGTGAGGTGGGACGGAGGGAGTATATTATTACTGTTGGTTGTATAATATGAAATGAAATTTGGACTAAAATGATATGAAATGGCATCAATTGAATGATATGATATGAAATGGAATCAATTGAATGAAGATTATTGCTTATGAACCGGGCATTTAGACTTTGTACGCTTTCACTTGTAATTAGATGTCAAGCTTGATCAAGGAACTCCTTGCTTAAACCCTAACATTATGTTCAGTTGTAAATTGTTTTTCGGGGAATTCAAATGTTGTACTACCTCCATCTCAAAATGAACAAAATGAACGACCAAAATTTTTTCAAATTTGTTCTTGATCAAGAGCAGCTTTGAAGTTTTTTGGTCATTTTTTTGGGGGACGGGCGTAGTATTATACTTAAGTAAATTGTTTATGCTTATTTCTTGGTTACACCGCACTTTATAATTGAGATTATGTACTACTCCCGTTGTTCCAATTGATCCTACTTTCTTCTTTGATACTTCTCAGAATAAGGTTCACACTTTGCTTTATTCATAAAATGACAAATCATTAATAGTGTTTCTGACAAATGTGTCCTCATAAAGTTCGTTGAAATACATAAAAACCAATGCTAGTGACATGAATAGTGTTCATGATTAGAATTTTGGACCCTGCTGCTAGAAGTTTTGATAATCCTATAATTGACTTCTGAGTGTCAATTCTTTGATCTGAGGCTGCTGCAAAAGGGAAAAGCCGTAAATCTTAGCAATGGTTGAGTGCTTTTCTTGGCAAGCTATAAACTGACCCACAATCTTAGTTTTTGAGTACTTTGAGCATGAACTACTTGTCCTTATCCCTCTTTTCTATAAAGTTGCGGGTGAAATTTGGTTTAAGCGTGTCATCCTGTCATAATTAGTCGTTGTTCTCCATCACTCTATCAGTGTTACCGTCTCCTTCATTATAAAGCCGTGATGTCAATTGTCAACTGTCTGATAATTTCTGGTATTTTTTTTTTATCAATTTGATCATAGAAAGTATTTAACTAATCTCTGTCCCGTACATTTTGTCAGGTAGAGGTAGATTTTTCAAACAGTAGGCTGTATAACTTGTCAGCAGAGTTCTTAAGATTGCCTAGTCCTGCTGCTGACTGTAAGATCAGATCTATTGCAAGTGAAAAGGTAATTGTTTTAACCATCTTATCCCCTCTAATAATTACTAGCAATGGTGGATTCAGGAGCTATTTAAAGTGAGTGCACAAATTATACTACTCCTCCGTCCTAAAATGAATGTCCACTTTTTTTTAAAAAAAAAAAAATTGATCAGGAGCAAATGCGAGAAAAAAAGACATTCATTTGGGACGGAGGGAGTACAAAAAGTAATGTCAACCATGGGATTCAAACCGCAAACCACAAGGCTGAAAACCTTACAGCAAAACACTGAGCATATTTGACAATGGGTGCACTACATGTATAGATATTTAAGAGATGTATGTGTGTGTGTGTATATATAAATCTATTAAATGTGGGAAGTAACTGGTTGCACATTAAACGGATTGGAAGACTGGGACTGTGAGTACAAGACGTATAGGATTCTAATGACTTTGTGACTGATACAATCTTATAGACATGGTAGGATATCACTTGGGTGATTGGTATTGTAATTAGATTAGGAAACTCCATAGCTTAGAGAGCAAGGAAAATTATTGTATAAATAGAATAGGAGATTATGAAATAAAACACGATTTTTGAGTTCTTCCAAATTCTTTATGGCACCAGAGCACGTCTGATCCAGAGGATACGAAAGCTATGACTGGCGATACGGCAGAGGCTGGAAAAGGCATAGGCGGATCGGGCAAGGAAGCAATGACGGTATCCCCATACTACTTGCATCCGTCCAACAATCCGGGTATGATAATTTCTCATATTCAGTTGAAGGGAATGAACTATGAAGAATGGGCACGATCCATGAGAAACGCGCTTATGGCCAAACGGAAACATGGTTTCATCGATGGCACGGTGACCCGACCGAATGAAGGCTCAGCAGACTTGGATGATTGGTGGATAGTAAACTCCATGATTGTGGCCTGGATCTTTAACACCATGGAATCATCTCTGCGATCAACCATAACCTATGCCAAAACAGCAAAGGTGTTGTGGGACGATCTTAGAGAGCGATTCTCTGTGGGAAACGGACCGCGAATTCAGCAACTGAAGTCGGACTTAGCGAATACGAAACAGTGTGGGCAACCGGTGGTTACATATTATGGTAAACTTAAGATAAAGTGGGATGAACTCGTGGACTACGAGCCTATTCCAAATTGTACGTGCAAGGGTTGTACATGTGGAATCACCGCAGAATTGGAGAAGAAGCAGGAAGCTGAGCGAGTGCATCAATTTTTGATGGGATTGGATGATGCTGTGTTCAGTACAGTGCGATCAAATATTCTGAGCATGGAACCAATGCCGAGCTTGGGTAGGGTTTACTCAATGGTTGTGCAAGAAGAAAGAATTCATGATATCACAAAATTGAAAGACAACGGGGAGGCCATGGCTTTCGCAGCTAAACTTGGACACGGAATGAAGAATCCTGTAGGGACATCTCGGGATAAGAACGCAATATGCACTCACTGCAAACGAAGTGGGCATGAAGCTAAGGAGTGTTTCAAACTAATTGGGTACCCGGAATGGTGGGGCGAAAAAGGGCAAGTCGGAAAAGGGACACGAGGAAGAGGCGGCATGAACAACGTAGGACGTGACAAAGGGGGAACATATGGAAATCAGCCACAAGCTAATGCTGCGGAAATTCGAGGAAGAGATGCAGTAAAGGGGGAAGCACAGCATGGTACAAATCTGACCGACACAGTCAACGGTGGGAACCTGTTAGGGCTGAGCAATGAACAAGTGGCCATGCTTAAGAGTCTTTTGAACACCGACAGATCTAAAAAACTTGCGGGTAAGACTCACGATTGGTTACTTGACACAGGAGCATCACATCATATGACAGGAGATGAAAAACTGCTATGTAACGTGATGAAGATTTCACCTTGTATGGTGGGTATGCCGAATGGAACTAGTACTCCAGCAATCAAGAAGGGGTCCTTACATCTCGGACATAATATTTATTTACATGATTGTCTATATGTTCCTACTATGCACTGCACACTCATCTCTATTTCTCACCTTGTGAAACAATTGAATTGCATTGTTACATTCACTAATAAGCTATGCGTGATACAGGACCAAACCAGGAGGACTTTGATTGGTGTGGGTGAGCAACAGGACGGGGTTTATTTGCTACGCACAGTATGCATCGAGCAAGCTAATAAAGTGACTGTGCGTGATGATCGTGAGCTGTGGCACAAGAGATTGGGTCATCCTTCGTACAAGGCGTTGAATTTTGTTCCTTCAGTAGGTAGTTCTAGTAGTAGTAGTGATAAACGTATGTGTGATGTTTGCTTTCGGGCAAAACAGACTAGAGTTGTTTTTCCTTTGAGTAATAATAGAGCAAACAATTGTTTTGATTTAATTCATATTGATTTATGGGGAAGTTATCGTACTCGTTCATCATGTGGAGCCACTTATTTTTTGACAATTGTTGACGATCACACCCGAGGAGTTTGGGTATATCTACTTCTCGAAAAGACCGAGGTGCCCCAAATTGTTCGAAGCTTTTGTGCTATGACGGAAAGACAATTTGGACGACCTGTAAAAATAATACAGAGTGACAACGGGACTGAACTCCATCCCTTGAAATCATATTTCCTTGAACAAGGTATTCTGCTCGAAAAATCATGTGTAGGGACACCGCAACAAAACGGATGAGTAGAACGAAAGCATCGTCACATTTTGAATGTAGCCCGTGCACTGCGGTTTCAGGCTCATCTTCCCATTTCTTTTTTGGGGCGAGTGTGTACTCGCAGCTTGTTATTTGATTAATCGCACACCTACTCCCCTTCTTGATGGAAAGACTCCTTATGATCTGCTACATGGAAAACCTCCTGTGCTTAGTTTGATAAAAGTATTCGGTTGTCTATGCTACGCACATCAGCAAAATCGGAACAAAGATAAATTTGCTGCACGAGGACGGAAGTGTATGTTTGTTGGATATTCTGTCGGACAAAAGGGTTGGCGATTGTATGATTTAATGACGAAGGAATATTTCGTATCAAGGGATGTGATTTTCTTTGAAAATATCTTCCCGTTCCAGAGTGGTAACATGGATGAAAATGCTCCTAACCATGCTCCTATTCTGTCCGATCAGATTGAGGTTGATAGTGGAGAAATTGAAACTTATACACAACCTGACAACATGGTTGTGGATGAGAATGAAAACGGATCAATGGGGAGTGAGATCTTGGGGGAGAACTCGGATTCCCAGGAAGGTGAGGTTGAAGAAATGGTTGGTACTGAAGTGGCAGGTGCTGAAGCGACTAAGGAACAGGAATATGGTCGAGGTCATCGTGAACGACATCTTCCGACAAAGTTCAATGATTACATCATGCATATTGTGCGGTGCAGCACCACTAACTCCGTTCCTATCACACAGTCATCAAAGTCTTCAGGTACTCGCTATCCCATAACTAATTATGTGACTTGTAATCGTTTTTCTGTCAAACATCGTACTTTTCTGGCTGCGGTCACAACAGGAAGAGAACCTTCTTCTTATTCAGAGGCAATCCGAGATGAACGTTGGCGCGAGGCAATGCGTTTGGAAATTGAGGCACTTGAAAATAATAAGACTTGGACGTTAGAAAATATGTCTTCTGGAAAAAGGGCTATCGGTTGTAAGTGGGATTACAAAATCAAGTATAAATCTGATGGCACTGTTGAACGATACAAAGCACGCCTCGTAATTCTTGGAAATCGACAAGTTGAAGGGGTGGATTATAGTGAAACGTTTGCACCGGTAGCTAAGATGGTTACCGTCCGTACTTTTCTTGCTGTGGCTGCTGCCCAGGGATGGGAATTATATCAAATGGATGTGCACAATGCATTTCTTCATGGCGATTTAGATGAAGAAGTGTATATGAAATTGCCCCCAGGTTTTGCTACATCTCCAAATCAGGTATGTAAACTCCGTAAATCCCTGTATGGATTGCGACAGGCACCGAGATGTTGGTTTTCAAAACTCATGTTGGCTCTCAAGCAGTATGGATTCACTCAGTCTGGCTCAGATCATTCGCTTTTTACTTGTAAGAAAGCGAATATTATTTTATGTGTTTTGGTCTACGTTGATGACCTAATTGTTGGAGGAAACGATGCCAACACTATTGGAATGTTTAAAGATTATCTGGGAAAGTGTTTCCATATGAAGGATCTGGGTGTACTGAAATATTTTCTTGGGATTGAAGTGGCACGCATCAAGGATGGACTGTTGTTGTGTCAACGAAAATACGCGTTGGATATTATTTCTGAAGTTGGATTGCTTGGATCTAAGCCCGCTCTTTTCCCGTTGGAACAAAATCATAACCTGGCCATTTCGAGCAGTGCTCCTTTAAAAGACCCTGAAAAATTTCGAAGGCTAGTTGGTCGGTTGATTTATTTGACGATTACCAGGCCAGAACTAAGCTATGCAGTTCATATGTTGGCTCAATTTATGCAGAACCCACGCATTGATCAGTGGAATTCTGCATTACGAGTGGTTCGATATCTGAAGGGACATCCGGGGCAAGGGGTCTTGCTTCGTTCAGATAGTAGTCTCACGCTTTCCGCTTACTGTGATTCAGATTGGGCCAGTTGCCCCTTGACACGGCGATCCCTAACGGGTTATTTGGTTTTTCTTGGGAGGTCTCCCATTTCTTGGAAGACGAAGAAACAACATACTGTCTCTCGGTCCTCCGCGGAGGCTGAGTATCGGGCTTTAGCTGCAGTAACATGTGAGTTAAAGTGGTTAAAAGGGCTGTTACGCTCCCTCGGTGTTTCTCATGATTTTCCTATGCAGATTTATTGTGATAGCAAGTCCGCTATGCATATTGCTGCGAATCCGGTGTTTCATGAATGCACAAAACATATTGAGATTGACTGTCATTTTGTACGAAATGAGTTTCGTACCAAGAATATTATCACTTCGTATGTTCATACGACACAACAAATGGCTGATGTTTTAACAAAGAGTCTTGGGAAACAACGATTGGGCGAGTTTATTTTCAAGTTGGGTGTTCGGGGCCTTCACGCTCCAACTTGAGGGGGAGTAAACGGATTGGAAGACTGGGACTGTGAGTACAAGACGTATAGGATTCTAATAACTTTGTGACTGATACAATCTTATAGACATGGTAGGATATCACTTGGGTGATTGGTATTGTAATTAGATTAGGAAACTCCATAGCTTAGAGAGCAAGGAAAATCTATATTACAATAGAAGGGGAGAATAACCGCTTTATAAAAAGCGGCTGAGATTCATCCCCAACCACCATATCTGATGGCCATGATTATTCTTGCGGTTTCCTTGATGGAGTAGTGGGAGGTTGGAGTGTTGAGGGAGGTTGGAGTGGGTAAGGGTTATGAGAAATAGAGTAACTGACGGGGATAGGCAAACTGATCCGTGCCTTTGGCACGGGGGGTTAGTACTAGTTATTGTATAAATAGAATAGGAGATTATGAAATAAAACACTATTTTTGAGTTCTTCCAAATTCTTTACACATGCACCCACTCGGAGTGGGATGGATCCGCCCATGATCGAGGGTAATTACGTAGTTTCATGAATTATGCCCTGATTAAGTTTAGTCTCATGAGGAGTTACATAAAAAAAACGCTGAGGAAACACAGGCTGAGTCGGGATCCACATGTAAGAAAAAAATCTGTCGATTCCCAAATTTGATAATCTTGCCAACTCCATTTACATGTGGTTTTGTAATACCTAGTTAGGGATGACCAAAACCGGTTCCGGACCCGGTTCCGGTTCGGCATATATGCGACCCTGAACCGGCCCGCGCTTACACCGGTTCCGGTTCCGGTCATCACAATCTGGTTCCGGTACGGTTCCGGTTCAGTCCACGCTACCTTTTTCTATTTTTTTTTTATCATACAATAATGAATAAACATGTTAAAATTTATTAAAAGACAAGAGATTTTTATTTTATAATACACTAATGAATAAACATGTTAAAATTTATTGAAAAATAAGGGATTTTTATTTTTTTTTAATGGAAATGCCGATCCGGTTCCGGTTCGCCATATATGTGACCCTGAACCGGCCCGCGCTTACCACGGTTCCGGTTACTCCGGTTCCGGTTTACTCCCCGGTTTGCTCCGGTTTCGGGCTTTTCCGGTCCGGTTTGGCCATCCCTATACCTAGTACTAGTAAAATTGCTGAAATTGTTGACTTGTTATTATTGCCTCCATTATCTTTCACTCCTACTGGGTTGTCACGCCTAATAATACTAGCTAATATCCCAGCTGTCCTGAAAAAAAGTTAGTCTCATTTGATTTTTATTTTTTTTATTATGAGAAACACAAGTGAACTTTGACTAAACAAAGTACTTGAGCGCTTCTTGAAAAGCACAACTTTTTTAAGACTTGCAAATCAAACATCAAGTACCCCCTTTTTTAAGAGTTAAGATTGTTATTTCAAAACTTTAAGATGAATGGAATAAACAAAAACCTGGAAAATCAAAAGTTTCAAAATCGTCGTTTGTAGCAGTGGCGAGGCTAAGGCAAGCCGAAGGGGGTCAATCGACCCCCTTAAATTTTAGAATGTGTCAATTTTAGTGCTTTCAAAATTTTAGAAAATGACATTTTACTACTAAAAATAATGGATTTAAACATTTTGACCCCCTTAATTTTGAAAACAAATTGCACTAAATTATAATTTCGACCCCCATTTATATGAAATTTGTATATCACAATAATTATAATTATCTCAAAGCAACTTCGACCCCTTTCTAAAATTTTCTGGCTTCGCCACTGGTTTGTAGGACCATTTAAGTGGAAAAGGAGATGTCGCTTTACTGGTGTTGCGGGGTCATTACTTCCAACATTATTCATGACTCGGTTCCATTGTCTACGTTTTTTCAGCTACGTTATTGGTCGTGAGAACGAAGTTGCTAAGCTTCATACTTAGCTATCCTGAAGCTTGTGACAAGGTGTCTAATAATATTAAAAAAAATCAATGCATTGTAGTTATTAACATTGACTTTTATAATTAATAATAAAACATTTATATCTACACTCTACTACTAATACTAAAACACGACAAAACGTTGACATCACCGAGGACACTTCGCATCACTAAATTTTTTCCCAATGTTGATATCATTAAATTATTGTATTTAAGTAATTCTAAGTAAGATTTAATTATTAGGACTACTTTTCTCTAAGCAAATTATTACAACTGTTGGAATGAAAATTACACAACGAGTAGATTAACCACATAATCAACGGGGCAATCATGTATTCAACAGTGTAATCCTAGTGAAACCAACAACGAAAGTAACATGTTTGTTACTTTTATGTATACAAACTGTTACATATAAGTAACACGTTTGTTACATTTAGTTATAGTAACTATTACTTTTGACAAACCGGAAAAAAAAAAAAAAAAACATTTTTTTTTTGCCTGTGGGTCATGGGTCAAAAATGACCCGTCTCTACTATGAGACGGGTCTTGGTGTTCTCATACAAGTTTTTGTCATGAAAATATTAATACTTTCTAAATATTAGGACTCACTTGTTATACTAACAATAACTATACGCTTACTAATCTCTACCACCACTTTCTCTCTCCCACTCAACCATGTACATTCAATAGACATCAGTGAAATCACATTTTCAATTATTTTCTTAATGTTTGTGCTAAAATTTATTTTTGTAAATTAAAGAGAGACGGAGGGAGTAATTAAATTGTGTTCCCCACTTGTCATACTCACTAACTTTTTTCTTCACACATTTAAATTATAGATCCCACCTGTCATACTCACTTTTTCCCTCTCACAACTCATTTTCCACTCACCACTTTTCTTACTTCTTGCATGAACTAAGCAATTAAATTTGTGATCAAAACCTAATAATCCATTTATAATTGGGGGGGGGGGGGAAACTTTGTCTCATCCTTGCATGAGAAATGTTGATTTTAGCAATTAGGAAGATTACAAAAATCCGATTACATTTACCAACAAATAGATACATTTTCATTAAAGACCACAAAAATTCAAAAAACTTGAACGTTATGAAAGACTTTCGGATTAAAATTCAAACGGACACAAGTGGGACCCACAATAAATCTAAAAGCTGAAAAAAGCTTGAAAAGTCCACCACTCATGGCTACCACCAGTCACAAACAATTTTTAAACTTGATTTCGCACTCCTTTTCCTAATCATTCACCCATTTACTCTACTTTTTTCTGCAACGTAGTACACCTTTTCTGTTCTCTTTTCAGTTTTCGAATTCAAATTTCTTAATTTCACAAAGAAAAAAAAGAAATCAAGGGCTGCAGTTCAAATTTTACAAATTTTTTGGAGGTGGGTTTTGTTTGTTGTCGATCGAAAATGGGAGAATCAACTTGCTTTATGCAACCTTTCTCTTATGCATCTGGCTTGCCCAATCCAGACCCCAAACAGGTCAGTAAAAGAGTTAAATGGGTGTCCATTTTGTGATTCTTTGTTGTATTTTTCTCTCTTTCTGATGATTGTTTATCAAGTGTTTGATTAAATGCTTCAATGTCAATTGGGTTTATCCAACTCTCGTTCTTTAGAAGCCAATAGCCTTTTCACATGACATTAGACAATTTTAGCTGATTTTCTTTGATTTTCCTGAGTTTACTTTTGTTGATTTAGACATTGAAATATTGAATTAGGAAAAGCTGTTTAAATTGGTTTCATGGAAGATTTGTTCAATCAACTTTCCTGTGTTTTGAATATTTTGATGAATTGAGATGTCTTGTGGAGAATGAATTTATAGTTCTTGGATTGAGATGGAGCTAGTATTGTTCCAATCGAGGTTACTTTTGCTCAGGGTTTCTTTCAAATTCCCTGTTTAGACGTAACTAGAGATCCTAGTAGCTTAATTCTGCGTTTAATTTGCGCTACGGCTAGGAATTCATGCTCCGAACCGTCTGATTATAATTCATGTTGAGGGTTGAATTTCATGGTATGAGTTGAATGTATTGCAGGGGAACCCTAACCCTATACATACTCTTGGAGAGTCGGTTTCTTTCGGGAGGTTCACGACAGAATCATTAGCTTGGGAGAAATGGTCTTCTTTCTCTCATAAGCGATATGTTGAAGAGGCTGAGAGGTATGCCCAGCCTGGGTCAGTTGCACAGAAGAAAGCCTTCTTTGAGGCTCATTACAAGAGAATTGCTGCTCAAAAAGCTGCAGCGGCAGCCTTGCTCGAGCAAGCAAATGCCACCACTGACGGTAACAATAACAATAACAATAATATACTTGAGTCTGAAGTTGAAGATCGAGTTTGTAATGACAATAGAACCACCCACAATGCAAAAATTACAATTTTGAACGGATCAAACCCAAACCGTCATGGTTCGCAGGTGGCCTTGTTGAACTCCCATGTGGCTGTCATTAAAGAACTTAAGATCAAGAACCAGGAAACTAGCAACATGGTCAATCCTGGTACACATGATTCAGCTGTTAAAGAAGTTGACTTGGATATTGACAAGGTGGTCAGAGCTGATTCAACTGTTAAGGAAGTTGACTTGGATATTAACAAGGTTGTCAGAGCTAATATAGTTACAGAGAATGAGCCTCTACCAAGAAGATCTGTGAATAGTGAATCGCCAAGTCGTTCTGAGAGTGTCGAAGGCAATAATATGGTTTCTGGATTGGAGGATAGTGGAACTTCTCAAATGGAGAAACCTTTATTGAAGGTAAGATAATTTTCTTTATTTCGAATGATTATTATTTTTATTTGTACAGTATGATGTGGATATTTCAACTGACCTTTTCTCTTTCTCCATACAGCAACATTTGAAATTTACTCAGGATGTTCCGCCATCTGCAAGAAAGAAAAATCAAATGCTTTCTTCCATTAGGTCGTCAGTTTTTCGTAAATCATATAAAGTTCCAACTTCACCAGCAAAATCCATGGCATCTGTGCATCCTAAAAAAGAGAACTTTGTCACTCCACGTACTAAAAAGCCTTCGATGGACTCCATAGATAAAAGAAAGTCAACACCAAGATCTCTGCACAAATTCATGAATTCCACACCTGTTAAAGAACCTAACAGATCAACTATCCCAGCTCCTCCCAAGATTGAGGGTGCAAGACTCGCTCCAATTGCTCGGAAAGCAACCAAAGATTGTGCTACTCCTCTAAAAACTCCTACCAAGGTGCATTTTAGTTCTCTGTTAAATATGTGCATTTTAAAGTGTTTTTGCTTAATTGAAGTTTCATTTCATATACAGGAATTCGTTAATGTGGTAAAAAAGCATCCTGTCGCCACCCCTTCTTCAGAAAATAGAAGGTACCCGACTCGAATCATTCAGAATATCAAAGAAGTTTCACATTAAATGGCATATACTATGTTTTCCATACCTTCACTAATTTTGTTGGTTATAGAACTTGCAGGCTTGAAACACCGATTCATCCAGCAGCCTCTGGGAGCAAAACGGCAGGCCCCAAATGGCACATCCTGTCTGCAGTGTAAGATCTTTTAAGTCATTGAAAATCCTTCCTTCTTACTCCCTCTGTCCCAAAATGAATGTCCAAAAAATGTCCGAATAGACTCTTGATCAAGAGCAACTTTGAATTTTTTTTGGACATTCATTTTGGGACGGAGGAAGTATCATTTTTTATGCCAATGCAATGAAACGTCTTCTGATTACTCTAATATACTGTTCTTGTATGGCCAGTAGTTCCAAGTCCTTCACTGCCTGTAGAAAAACACTACAGTCTCCAACTGTATCCACTCCTTTCATCTTGAGGACGGAGGAAAGAGCTGCAAGAAGAAAACAGGTCAGTAACATTGTAGTTTTCTCTTTACTTTTCTTTATGCTTGACAAGACACCATTATTTTTTTTACGCTGTAACTATTCCTTGACACTTTCAGAAGCTCGAAGAGAAATTTAATGACAAGGAGGTCCAAAAAGTTCAGCTGCAAACAAAACTAAAGGTTAAATAATAACTTCTTTCTTACTTTTGATAATTAAACATCAATTTTTGTTTGATTTATCGTTCATGATGTAAAATGCATCTTTCTCAATGATCAGCCTTTTGGAGTAGTACCCCGTAACATAATTAATCTTACTCAGTTACACTTATTACAATTTTGCAGGAGAAAGCAGAAACAGAGTTCAGAAAACTACGACAAAGTCTTTGCTTCAAAGCACGTCCACTGCCTGATTTCTACAAGGAAAGAGAAACATCAAACCATCAGATAAAAAAGGTGCCGTCTTTTTCTCATCTATTACGGAATTAGCCCATATCAGAAAGAAAAAGAACAGCTGAAGAGTCAACTTTCCCACTATCAAACCCAAAAAAAATAGTTTTGCTCAGGGGTGTTTGCGTATCTAATTCCTTGTGTATCATTTTCTTGATGCTCAAGTAGAGTCTTGTTCTTTCTTGCAGACTCCGCGAGCAAATCCTACATCTCGGACATTAGGGAAAATGACTACTGCCAGTACAGTTCAAGGACCAATTTCATCGCCTGCTTTAAAATATTCCAACAATGTTGGGAAGAAGAACGTCCTAACCCCACCTCGTTCTCCGTCCCTAGCAGAGATTTTTAACCGTGAGAATTCATCCCCAAATATTCTGCTCTGATCAGCGTAAACCAGCATTGTTTGCCTTGTATAGTTTTGTATGCTGGGCTTGGCTAGGCTGTTCAACTCCAAAAACTCAAACAGCTCAAAGTACTCCCTCCGTCCCAAAATAAATGTCCGAAATTGTTCTTGATCAAGAGCAATTTCGGACATTCATTTTCATTTTGGGACGGAGGTAGTTGAAGTTTGTGGATTAGGTTGACATAGATGAGTTCGTGAGTAAGTTTTCTAGCACAGTTACTAGAATGCATAAGACTGGGGGGAATTTGGCAATCTCGCATGTGCATCGTTCGATGCAGAGTCAAGTATATGTAAGATCGCAAAATCAAGAAACTCGGTTATTTTGAGCAATAGTTTTTCAATTGTGTTCTTTTGGGTGTATTTTGAGATTTGTCATTTTTGAGTCAATCCGACTGCACATGCCCCATTTCCCTTATGCTACCAACACACAGAGTATATAAAGTCAAGAATGTCCAAAAACATAAAACAACTGAATTTGATTGAAAAATTTATTTCCATAGTACATAGTAATATATTTGCAAATTAATTGAGACATATAAAAACAAATTACTGTACAAATAAAAGAAATCATAGAACATGGTTCAACAGTTACATTTTTGTCAGTCTGTCACCAAACACTACCCTTCATCTTCATCATCTTTCTTCACAATTAAATCCGACCCAATTTCCTCTACAACTTCATCATCATGATAATCACTTCCACAATCACCCAAATGATCCAATATACCTGTAGCCGAAACCTCAGAATAATCAAACCCGGATCGATCAGAATTCACAACCCGCCAAGAAAACAACCTATGATTAGACAAAACATCATTCGACCTCATCTTCTGTCTCCCCTTCGTCTTGTCTTTAGATTTACACGCCGGACGGTCATGACAACTAGCGCACTTGGGCAGGCCACATTTTCCGGTGAACTTTGAATGGTTGGTCGGCTTTCGCGACACCTTAGTGAACACGCCGGCCGTTGGTGGAGAACCTAGCTCGCTTACATATTTGCGGCCGGAATTTGGGGTCAACGGCGAAGGTAGGATATGGATGCTACGAACCATACCGTGTTGACGACCTTCCCTCTTCATTTTTTAACGTTGTTGTTGAGATTTTTGAGTAAATATATGATTTATGTTGGTGTGGGTGATTGGAATTTATAGAGGGGGAAAAAAAAAAGACTTGGGTAGCAAGTCATGTTCTTGTTGATCAAGTCTACTACTCGGTGGTCTCGTTTATATCTACAAAGATGTTTATATTAAGATTTGTGCAGTTCTACAAGCTTGTCCAATTTATAGTGTTGTTCTTGCTTATAAAAATTTAATCTTTTTAAACAAACAAAAATAATAATAATAATAATCTAAATCTGTCATGATTAAGTGTTTGATTGAGAATTTTAACTATTTTTTTAACCGATCGACGGACTTGTAATTTTAACTGACAAATTGACATTTTTAACTAGTATTAAAAACCCACAATTTATAACATGGTTATAAGTGGAGGTCCCCACTTTACAATTTTATTTTATTTTATAAGTCAAACCAGCACAATATTTTTAAGCACAAAAGCAAGAGTATATGATTTTTTCCTTAGTGCTAGAAAAACTTGGTTTTTCAAGATTTACTCTTCATTTTGGTACTTTTCGGTACTTTTGAACTTTAATATACAAAAACGATGGTTTTTTCTCGTGCTCGGAGCGTCTGTCATCTGACTGTTTAGAATTCTGAACGGTACGCACAAGATACGGTACTAAAGGCAATATTTTCCACCGATAGGGTGGAGAGATGGCCATTCGGGACGTGGGCCTCATATGTTTCGGACTTGGCCCTCAGTTAAGTTTTAGTTATGTTCTACTTCGCCCGCCTGCCGGGCTTCGGGCTTTGACTGAACCCGTTGACCAAGACTGTTTTATTTTTTTTGTCTAAAAAAGCGGGACGGGTCTGTTTTCTCCCTTTTCTTTGATGAATCTAGTTCATCCTTTTCTTAGCATAATCTAAGAGTAGGGTTCTACTTGTTCGATTCATTTCTAGTTTCTAGTATGTTATGAACAAAAGGTTATAATCTGTCAAAACTAAAGGCTGATCACTAGTATGTCAGACATGAACATCCGGAGACTCTGACAGATTAGACAGACGCCCAAAAGGAAGAAAATGTGAAGATGGCACATATATACTGAACGATTGTTCAGTTTTTATCTTTACTTCTTCACCATGGTATACATCGAACCTACTATAATTATTGCCAACATTTGGCTGTGCTAAACTAAAACTCGGGAAAAACTAAATACACGTTTCTTTCTTCAAACATCTTCGGTTTCCTTAGGTTGCTCCTGAGACTCCTACAGTCAAATGTGATCGATCATGGTTAAGATAACATAGATCCACAGCAACCATTCGGCGGAGAAGAGTTTGAAGGTTGAGATAATGTCTCTCGAGAGATTTGATCATCAAATATTTGGTTATGCAGGCAGAAAATAAAATGAATATTTCTGAAATGGTAGCGCTTTCTAACACGAAGTTTAGAATCTTTTTTATTTTTTTAACATTAATTCATCATTGTTAGGGCATGCTATACATCATCTGAATGTGGGTGATCAGAAGATTTAAGAAACCATTCCTTGCTTACCCCATCAATGCTGGGAGAAATCACCATTTTCTTGGCAGGATAAAGTACGTAATGTTGTAAGATGAACAGAAGATCAAAGAAGACCGACACCTGAAAATTTGCATCACGTGTCATGAAAACAAGAAATAGATAACGCACGAAACATTCATAACAACAAAAAATCAAAATGAGTGAATGATCCTTACCAAAGATAGCAATGTCTTCCCGATATTGCCATAGAAGTTCACCCATGAATCTGGGGGAAAAAAAGACAATTTTTGTAGGCATGATTGACTTCTGAAACGGGATCAAATATTTGTCAGTAGAAGAAATCAAATGGAGAAAAAGAAATTACAGACGTTGATCTATTGATTGCACAGCCATCTGGCCATAATTTGTGATTCCTCCAAGTAGATCGAGTAAAATGTTGCCTATGCTGAATCCAAGTGTGCTCTTTCTTCGGAAGTTAAAAACCGCCTGAAATCATACAACCATTAGTAAGTATTTCAAAATACCAACTACTCCCTCTGTCCCTAAATGATCTTCCTATTTGACTATTCAAAAATTTTATAAGCCTAAATTGAGAAATGGGAAGAACTTTTGGGGACAATGAAAAATGACAAATAGGAAGATCATTTTGCGACAGAGAGAGTATAAGAGAAGTTGTAGAAAATCAAGTATGGTAGGTAGTTTGAATTTTTTTTATGAAGTAAGCAAGTAAAGAACTATCCATAAAATGTTTGATGGTCATATCTTTTTGGGATAGAAATAAACATTTGATTGCCTTGACAATAGTAAATCTCATGTCCATCTTCTTGCGACATCATTAAGGATAATGATATGTACAGTGAAAACTCAAAGGGAAAACTCACAGCGAAACACTGTAATCCGTTGGATTGTAATAAATCTTTGTGGACCCCATTGCTAAAAACTCATCAAATGGATTAAAGTGTTTCACTATGAGTTTTCCCTTTGTGTTTTCACTATGTGTATCATTATCCCAGCATTAATCATAAGATATAAACATGAGAAAAGGAGACAAATATTACCTGGGGTATATACTTGACGACTGTCATAACCACCTGCACCGTGCTGAAATAAAATAAAAACTAGAAAATGGATTAACCTACTAACTTTGAAAAACAAAAAAAGAACCCGTAAAATACAAAACCCTAGTCGTTTAGTACCCAAGTAACAGAATCTGAATCTTACTTAAAGCAGGAAACGAGCCAAAGCCAAGAGTGGTTTGGTATAGCTATAAAAACACAAACAATAACTGATAACCATGCAACAGAAACTATGGCAATACTAGTCTTCGAGACCTTCTGCATTCCACGCTGTTGAAAACCAATAATACGAGAAAGTATCAGTCTTTTCACACTCGCTCTTTTGTGAAATTTGGTCCTGCTAACTACTCCCTCCGTCCCGAATTGATAGCCCCGTTTGATTTTTCAAACAATATAAGGTTACATTATAAATCTTGGAGATTCAATGATTTTGAAGCCCTAATTTTGAAAATGAGACTTAACATTTTGGGACAAACAGAAAGGGGAAATGAGACTGTTACTTTGAGACGGAGGGAGTAGTTACTAATGTTACTTGAAATGGAAACTTTATACAACAACAACAAAGCCTTAGTCCCAAAATGATTTGGGGTCGGCTATCATGAATCATTGTATGGACTCGTCAAAGAAGAGATGAGAAATATGAATTGTAACTTTATGAGGTCATCAAGACAATACGTAAATTAGTATGATCCAATTACTTATAAAGTATCAGTACTTACATCGTAAATTGCAATTTGGAACAAGGTAAATGCTGTAAGCAAAACAGCGTGAACCGAGAAAGCTACATCGTTTGCAGCTACAGGTGTCATCTGCAACCAAAAACAGATGGGAAAATGTTAATGGGTAAAGAATAAGGCATTAGATATCTTCGCATTCTACAATGACAATAAGGATTAAGTCTGAAGTTTCATCTCAACCAATTAGCAATGAGTGGAGTAGCTCAAAATCTTTATATAGTAAAGGTATGGCTATTAATTCCCGATGTGGGATAATTGCTTCAACATAAGTCCTCTGCAAGGATGGTGTCAACACATTAATGAACAATCATAGTAAAATATGTTTACTCGTAGTTAAATTTTACTTTCCATGGTAAATATTTTCCCGTTAGTTCCTTCTATTATGCGTCTTAAGATGAGTCTCATCAAGGATTGGCGTGGCAAGTGTGAGGTAGGAAGACTTAAAGAACCAATCCTATAAAGAACTGGAGAGGTTCCATGGCTTCCTTTATCGAGCTCAACAAAGCTACCTCAAAAAAATTCTTGCCTGCCCATCTTTCTAAATTTGGAAAAAAAAAATTGTCCCAATTATCCAAAATTGGTATTGATAAGAAACCGTTCAGGACAATTACGTGTCCAAAACAGATAAATTCCCAAAAAAAGAGAGAAATTCGAAAAATATTCTAGCAGTAACCGAATTTTCAGATAAACAGTGGAAGTTATACACCCAATAGATATAGTAATTTAAAGAACACATACTCATTAATCATTTTCTCAATTCAACATAAATGTACCAGGAAAAAGAATTTCTACAAAAAAAAAATAAAAAAAATAAAATAAAGTACTCCCTCCGTCCCAGAGTATATGTCCACCCTCCCATTTACAATTACAAGGAGATTAAGAAACGGTGGGATTGATGCGTAAGTGTTGAGTATAAAAGTAAAGTAGGAGAGAGAATGATTAGGAGGAATATTTAAAATTCTTTGCCGTTTTTAGAAGTGGGCATATACTCTGAGACGGACTAAAAAAGAAAAGTGGAGATATACTCTGGGACGGAGGGAGTATAAGTTACCTCATTTTGACCATATTTCCGGCGGTACTGAGCCTGAATGGCGGAGCTAAAGAAGACGGAGGCGTTGTAGATGAGATATGAAGAATGCTTTGTCAAATTCAACACCACGAAATCGAAATTCAACCCCACAACACTTGAACAACACAAGACAAAATTAAACTGAAATAAAATAAAATTCAACGAAATTCACCATAAATGAAATGAAATTAGGTGGTGAAAACCTTTTCCGGCGGAAATTCAAGATGAGTTGAGGGTAGAAACTGATTGACCAAGATGTAAAAGCAACCCAACCCAATACGTTATACAACAATTTCATCGCATCTGAATTCCAAGACCCCATTTTCACACACTGATTTTCGAATTTTGTTCCGCGTTGTTGGGAAGAGGATGAGTTTATGAAGATGATATAGGAAATGGAATTGGGGATAATGGGATTTTTGACATGTCAAGAAAATCTTAAATTTGATTACCCAAAGTTGAAGGCTAAACATAGGAAACGCTAATTTGGTTTATTCAGACAAGTGGTTATACGGTTAGCTCATTTACGTAGGCAAGGGAAAAAATTTGTCACACGTTATAACAAACTCTCATACACCTAAATACTGTCATCAATGCATCATATTATTTTATTATTATACTCACTCCGTCTTAAAATATATTCTTATTTGATATTTTTTATTATCTCAAAAAATTCTTCACATTTCAACAACTTAGGCTTAGAAGTGCCGATTGAATAGTCAGTTATTTACCCAGAGGGATGGAAAAAATTGCATAAAACCGAACAATTATACAATATTTGCCCCAATCAAAACATGACTAATGAATCAAGTGTTCATATCCTTAAAAAGCTTGAATAGTCAAATATAAAGATCATTTTGAGACGGAAGGGGTATGATTTATTAAAGCCGATGAAATCATATACTAATGCCACAGGATTCGAAAACGGCACCTCAGGAATCACGCATAGTATAAGTTCGACTAAGCTCTTTTTTTATGCTTTTTTTACTTTTGCTTATTTATGCAATAGTGAGGTTGTACATTGCTTATTGGCTTTTTACATTTAAGTAAAAACAAACCGTCTAATTTTGACGGATATAGTTATATACAGGAAACTTAAATACAGGGAACTAATTAAATTACCAAAATACCCATATATATACTTAATTTTATTTTTTGATTTCACTCATCCCTCTTTCCCTCTTTTCTCTCTCTCTCAAACAACAACGACGACGACGCGCACAACCACACGACGTCGTGTATGTATACACGAGATGTAATGTACCATGTCGTGTATGTATACACGAAATGTATACTGGATCTTTGAAACTGATGTAATGTACCATGTCGTGTATGTATACACGAGATGTAATGTTCCATGTCGTGTATGTATACACGAGATGTAATGTACCATGTCGTGTAAGTATACACGAGATGTAATGTTCCATGTCGTGTATGTATACACGAGATGTAATGTATCATGTCGTGTAAGTATACACGAGATGTCATCTACAATCTCGTGTATATGTACACGTGAAATCTCGTGTGCATACACGAGTCATCACGTGTACATATACACGAGATTGTAGATGATATCTCGCGTATATTTACACGAGACGGGCAAGGGCAGCGTTGGAATATTTTATTTCATGTATATAATTTTCTCTGTATTTAGTATTTACCAATTTTGACTTAATTGACGTAATAAGTCAAAAGCCCATCTAAATAAGTGGAAACAAACTAGCACGTATTATTAAATAACTCGTCGTAAACAAAAGCGATACATGTAACGACCTTCCATTTCACTGAACCGGCAGTTCGTTCGCAGTTGGATTAGGGTACTACTTTTGTTGAATTTGAATTGTGATTTTCAGCAACAGCTCGAATCGACTTCCCCTCTTTGAAACCACAGATCAATCTCAATCAAAATGTCGATTTCTGCTTTGAGAAAAACCCTTAATTCGACAAACCCTTCACTCGTCAGAACCCTAACTTCCCAATTCAGACCCTTCACATCCGTCGCCACCGCCGCCGCCGCCGATGAACCAGAACCCGATCAATCCTTCACCTTCTCATCCGAAGGCGGTGGAGATGAAATCCACCTCAAATCCCCCAAAAAGGCGTCTACTAGATCGTCGACGTCCGTGACAATGCCTATGTCGTTCATGACGGGATCAATTGTGGGGAAGAGGTTTTACAAGCAGGTGACTACTAGGGAAGCTGATGATGGGATTGGTTGGCATATTATGTTGGATTACAGGACGCTTAAAACTCCCTCTAAGAGGCCACTTAAGTGCCCTACTCTTCCCCTTGCTAAGGCTATTGCTGCAGAGTGGGAGTATCAGGTACGTTTTTTTTATATATTATTTGCACTATCATGAAATGTGATTTATACACGCAATGCATTTTGAACATTGTTATGTAACCATGTGTGTGTGTGTTTCAGTAGTTCAATGAATAATTGGGATTCTTCTGTCTTCGTTGTGATTTTGGTATAAAGTCTATGAAAAACTGACGCAGGTACAATTTTTTTGATGTATTTGAACTATCATGGAATGCCAATTATACAGGGACTGAAATTTGAACACGTGTGTGTGTTCTTCAGTAGTTAAATGGATAATTGAGATTTTTGGGTATTCGTGGTGATTTTGATATAGTATAATTTATAAAACTGACGTGAAATGGAGTGACATTGATGCATATCTAAACGTGCGTGTGTGCTTGCGTTTTGGTAGTTCATTTTTTCTTTTGCTACATTGAGACTATATTTGGCTGTTAAAATTGAAAGCTTGGAGTTGATGAACAATTTGGGTTCCTTGGAGATGCAATTGTTTTTCTAGTTCCAATTCCATGGCGTAGAATTGAGCGGTAAAACATTGTGTAAACAGGATTTTCTAACTGTCATAGTACTGTTGGATTTAAGGTGAAGTTTTGTGGGTTTAATGAATAAAGAGGTGATTTTGATCAATCTTCATCGACCCTATTGTTTTTACTGAAAATATGCTTTTTAATTTCATTTTTGTGTAACAATTGGAATTTTGTAATTTCGTGTCTGACGGGAGTTCTAAGAATTTGCTAGATTTGTGTATATGTGATGTAGCACGGGACGGAACGAGAGGAGGTCTGGGATACGGAACGAGAGAAGGCCTAGGGAACTCGACTGATTTTGTACGGCCGCGCAAGGAACAAAGCACGGCCGTGCATAAAATCAGCTGAACAGGGAAGTCTTGCGGCGGAATTGGCACGACCGTGCCTCTTTTAGAGCACGACCGTGCCCGACAATTAGCCAGAATTTTATTTACGTCTTTCTGCTTTAATTTCAGCAACTTAGGTTAATTTTGGTATTTTGCTAAAACAATTTTAGGGTTTTCATTATAGGGTTTCTAGAATATTCCGTAGTAGTATAAATACTTTTGTTAGGGTTCCTAAAATGAAAACTCTAAAATTGTTTTAGCAAAATACCAAAATTAACCTAAGTTGCTGAAATTAAAGCAGAAAGACGTAAATAAAATTCTGGCTAATTGTCGGGCACGGTCGTGCTCTAAAAGAGGCACGGTCGTGCCAATTCCGCCGCGAGACTTCCCTGTTCAGCCGATTTTATGCACGGTCGTGCTTTGTTCCTTGCGCGGCCGTGCAAAATCAGTCGAGTTCCCTAGGCCTTCTCTCGTTCCGTATCCCAGACCTCTTCTCGTTCCGTCCCGTGCTACATCAATATGCTATAAATTTTTGAGCTTCCTGAAAACTATGGGATTTTGAAGCGTGTTGGCAGCTCACATCGACTGCCCTAATCTTTGCCTGGTGCAAACAAACCATTCTTTTTTACATGACTTCTCCCTGACACAATAAAGCGACAGTGCTTGAACATGCCTGCTAAGTGCAATTTTCTCACCCTTGCTACTGCACACTAGAGAAGTTGCATTTTGCCAAACCGTTCTTCACTGCAATAACTCGATCCCCGGTTGACATAGATCCTGAGTTTCACCAGCTTTGAGACCTTTCCTCGTCTAGGGCATGTTCAGAAGCACTGTCGTCTTATTGGTTGGGGCCAGATCCAAGATGCTCTCTCCCCCTTCATGTCCTACCTGCTCAATTTGAGCAACGCCGACCAAGCTTTTTTTTTTTTTTTTTTTTTGCTGAGAAAAGGGTAACTACCAACAACCCATTGAAACAAAAGAATTAGGATTAGATGTGGTCGACAGAGAGTTGCTTGGAACAATTTTTCTCAGGCGTAGAAGAAAAATTCTAATGCTGATACTTGTGCTGATTTTTTCTTATCATTTATATTGATGGTTCATTGTACCGGACCATGTATTGATTCTTTTGTCACTGCCATATATTTTGGATATTGATTTATAATTGAGTAAACTAGTTTGTGGCGATTTCTAAATAAGCAAGGATCCGTACTAACCAAAATTAAATAAGAGTAATGTTTGTGAACATGAAAATGTCATTGGTGTTTTAGGTGGATATTTTGGGCTGAATTATTGTTCTTGTGCCAGTTGAGATAGTTAGCATTCAATTTGTTTGGTTTTATGTATCGACTGTCTATGAGGAATATGTGATAGGATGTTTATGGTTGTAGGAAACAGATGGAATTAGACCTTTTACAATGCCATTGATGAAACTCGCTTGTACAGCATTGGAAAGAGTTCCTCTCATTAGAGAAAAGACCATTGAGCAATTGATGAAGAAGTTCCATCAAGATTTGGTCTTTTGTCGTGCTCCAGAAGATAATGAATTAACGATGGGTGTCCTTGGTATGTAAAAAATAGTGTCATCTACGTCAGAGTACAATGATGAAGAACTAAACAACTTTCTTCACAACTTTATTCATGACTATCGCCAAACCAATGATCATACTGTTTGTTGGTACCTTTAATTTTTGCAGAGAAGCAAGAAGAGAAAATTGATCCATTACTCAAGTGGGTAGAATCAGAATTTGGTTTCAAGCCTGTCGTGTACTCGAGCTTTTTTGGAGGCAAGCAGGAGGATGGTCTTGTAAATGCTGTAGAGAGCCTTCTTAAGCAAACAGATAATTCTGAACTCGCAGCCATTGATGCGCTTTCTTCAGCATCTCACTCATTAATTATTTCACTCGGAATTCTTCGTGGCAGACTGCAAATTGAGGATGCCATTGAATTGATTAGGCTTGAAGAAGATGATCAGGTTCTTATTTTTCCCCCCTCTTCCTTTTTAGCTCTGTCCCACAACCCACATGCGTGAACACACACACACACATACACATAAACAAGAACTATATATAGGTCCTGAGATGGGTCTTTGATCATCATCCTTGTAGCAATATATGGTTCAGGGCCTGTAATGCTTGTGCTTAATTCTGATGCAGGTTGACAAATGGGGGCTCGTTGAAGGTGGTCATGATCTTGATATTGCGGACCTGAAGGTTCAAATTTCATCTGCTGCAGTCTTCCTTGGACTTACGAGACGACTTTGAAGTGGTGTGCTTGAGGCATTTCCCTTCTTCTCCGCATACCCGTTGTTTTGTTTTTCCATTTTCCTTGTATTTTGTACGTTTATATACACTTGCTTCTAGGTTATATCAAGGAGTCATAGACTCTTAAATAAGTTGCTACTTCTTACCTAATAGATAGTTTACTTTTTTCCTTTTCCTACTGCTTGGACGTAATTCCTGTGTTCTTTGAAACACCTTTTTCCATGATTGTGGATGATGGGTATTGTATGACAAGTCTTTCATTGAGGCACCTTTTGAACTTCTTATTCAATTTATGTTCAATTTTACCTTAGTGTATGTTGTTTTCTCTCCCATGAGAGGGGATCTGTGAATGGTTATATATTGTATATCCTCTTAGTCTGTCAACCAAGAACCTGCCCCAACGGTGAAAGTAGAGGCCAAGCCAAAGACTGCCATGCTCGTTAGCAAGGAGGAGGAATAGTGAAAACGGGAAAGATTCTGACCGTGAAACTTCCAATCATCGGCCTGCTATTGCGCGTTTGCAACTCAAAGCTGAAGGGTTGGAACCGGGAATCCAAACTCCGAAGGTGAACCTGTGTTTGTTTTATTTCTCCCTTTATCTTTTTTCCCCTATTTTATTTAACTATCATGTAGGGATTTTCATTATCCCATTCTACATAAAATGTGGGCATTTTTACTCTCTTGATTTGCTTACTGGGTTTTTTAACCCGTTTGATTTGGATTTTGCATTTACTTGAATGTGTATCCCATGGGTTAACATTCTGATGATGTCTTGTTTTACAGCAACTTGGTGTCTCTTCCAAAAGAATACCATTCATTGATAGGTATCGCTGCATTGGCTGAAACACAGCGTAAGTATTTGTGAGGCCAATGGAGTAGATTGGGGGAACCAATGAAGAACTGATAATGTTGGTGAAGAGAGCCTCAAATGGAGGTCTAGGTTGCGCTAGCTTGAGCAGGGGAGCCACTGAGGCGGTATAGAGCACGGACCAGAAAAGATGATCAATGTTATGCGAAAAAATTCCATTCAATACAATGTGCAACTGCAATGACCTCCGTTCGATGATATAGATGGTTGATTGCGTTTGACGTAAGTTCTAACTCTCTCCATATACATTTATAATGCCCTACTTACATTCAGCCTCATGTTATGGGGTTTCGATATTTGGTTGTTTACTTGTTAGTAATGCTTTAATATTAGTAAGGTGTAGCAATTGGTACTAACTATAGACTTTGGAATTGATTTCTTCCGATCATAGAGCTTAAACAAATGTGTGAAAATGGTGAAATGGTAAGTACTAGTGAATTAGAATAGTCTAAGATGTTGCGAGTTAATGTTAAATTTCAATAATCATCCATTAATAAGTTAGTTATTCCGAGAAGCTGTCAAGCTTTTTTATATCTTTATTGGAGCTATGTTTAGTACTTATATGACATTTCAGGGAAGTTTTGCATGAAATGTGGATTCCTCTTATAACTCCTATAAGTACTTGATTTTTGCCTTGGAAATCCATTACAACCATATTTATCTAATGTAGTTGTTAGTCATCAAGATTTAGCGATGGCAACAATGGGGATTGATCGCCAACGAGCTCATGATAAAATCTCATGTGGTATTTTCAAAATTTAATGGCTCAAATCTTGATTGCTGTCCTGAGAAAATATATTCTTAAATTTATCTTGGATTCGGGATGCTTTCTCTATTCAAGAGAAAGTCATTTAGTAGATATAGATAACGCCTTCTTATCCCTAGCATTTAGTTTTATACGATATTAGGGGCATTATCGAGAAATCTATATATATATTCAACGGAGATGAGCAGGACTACTATAAATACTAGTACGATTTTCCCTGAAAGTACATCTCCACCAATTTTGTCTATTTGCACTTGTTAATTATCTAGAGATAGCCATGGAAAGGAAGGTAGTGGCTGAAAAGGAGTGAACTTGTAGCAAAAATGCTCGGTTCTCTCCTTCACGAACCATTACCACTGGTGTTCGAGTGCCATTTTTAGCAGCACCAGGATTTCATGGTTGGTTAGCCCTAGTTCTCCTGGTCCTAGCAGCAAAGAACTTTAAACAACAGGGCATAAGGTTGTGGGGCTCACAATTTGTTTAATTTTCTGTTCATGTATTATTTCAGTTTTATTTGTTATTTCATTATATTAATGTGATGTTTTATTTGATGAGATATGATAAAAGAATATGAATATGTATACTCCCTCCGTTCCCTTGATAAGTCGAACTTTTTATGGATGATTGTCTACTCTACCTTCTTGAAATTCCCCTGCAATTGTTTAATTGCTCTACAACCATCTATACTAGCATATACACGGAGTATACTATCATTTTTGTAGTTGGTTTAAACTGGCATGTTCCATCATCAATAAATATCATAAATTGTATGCTCTCTAAACCTCTCTTTCTTATACATAACGACTGACTATCATTCGTATACGATATTCATATGACGGCATGCGGTACATCCATTATACCGAGTTCTATTTAGGCTTTTAGTGAAGTAGAGTTGAAATATGGGAAATCAATCTAGGGGAGTTGCACAATTGATCAGTTGCTCAGTTATAAACTTATGCTTTTTCACCATGCCTTGGCCAACTAGATATGAGGAGTTTATTTCATGGAAAGAAGAAAAAAAAAAACCTCAAAAAATTGCAAGTAATAATTAAATAAAGTAACCTAATAAGAAACACCCGAATACTTGGATCAATTGAAGAGTTTGTACATACTAAAAAGGCTCAGGTTTAGAAAAGTTGAATGCCACAAGGAAAATGGAGAGGGAATGAGAGAATTTCGTCTCGTTGCGCTATAGTGATACCCTCCGTCCCAAAATGATCTTCAAATTTGACTATTCAAACTTTTTAAGGATGTGAACAATTGCTTCACTAGGCATGTTGTGTATATGCACATTTAAGTCTAAATTTTAGAAATAGAAACTTTATGGCTTCTTAGCGCCTAGCTAGTCCACATAACTCTGTCCCAGTGGCGTGACAATTCCAAATTTCCTGAAGGTCTCCCTTGTCGTCTTCAAATGTCAATTATGATCCCTGGACTTCTTCTTCCACAAATTTGGAATAGTTGTCCAAAAATACTAGAACAAGAAATCAAGCAATAAATTCACACTTTCTAGGACTATTCGTTGCCATTTCATGCAATCTTTAATTTGTTTCACACGGGAAAGTTATGATATTTGGATTATCATTGGACTTCATCTTTTACAATTCTTGTAGTTTCAAATTGTAAGATTATCATTTAGTTTCCGACATGTTATACAAGCATCTCATATGTTCATATACTGCCATACAAGTATGTCATTTAATTTTGATAAGCATAATACAAGAGAATAACATTTCAGTTAAACGCGATGTACAGGTTGCTAGATTCAGAACACCATTCCAGGTTTTTTGATCATTGCATCAGTGCCTTGGTGGATCTCTTTAGCAATTGCCAAGTGGCCAAAGGCCGTCCTGATATCATTCATACAACCACCAAAGATATTATGAAGCAAGAAGTTCAAGATCTGGTGTCATGGTAAGGTCGTCATACATATATATATATGTGTGTGTATGTAACGTACACACATATATATAGATACATTTGTATATGTGTGTGTGTGTAACTATGGTGACAATGTACAAGAGCAATCTGATATGAACATGCATACCTGCAGATCAAGGCTTCTCTTGACAACACTGGACACAAACTGGTGGCTGTTTTTTAATCTGACAGTAACAACAAGCTATGTCGCAGTCACTGGTGCATCCTATCACAATGATCATAGCACGCGAGTTGTTAGAACGATTGCGGTCAAAGAAGTCATTTTCTCTTTTGACTTTTCACGAGATGGATCAATCTGCAGCTGGGGAATCTTACCTCTTATAGTTATGTAATGAGATGGCTTGAGACTTTGAGGATCTACCAGGAGCGGTAAGCGTGTACTTGCTTGAATAGGAGAGGTACCAAGTATGAAAATCAAAGCTAATGCAAACAACTTCATTGTTTTTATGGCCAAATTGGTCATTCAACAAGTGTTTATATCTAAGATAGATTTGATGCTTTCTGCTGTCTCTATATATATGTGGGTGAGTGTAGTTGAAAGTTAGGAACTTTAGATTTTAACAACCTTACATGTCAAATATGCCTCCAAGTTAGATATATTTGTTTGTAAATATAGCATTATTCTGGGCATTACCCTAAAGTTTGTGTGATACTAAGAATATTGCTTGATTTTCCATATACTACTAGTTCAGAATTCTCATACAAGTTACATGAGAGGAGTATACATTATGTACAGAATCAAATGTGTATGATCCGTCTTTAAATTGTACTACCTCGTCCCAAAATGATTTCCCACTTTAGTTCTCGTTACTACGAATTCACTTTGAGCAGTAATTTTAGTTTGCTTTATTTATGCTAATGAAAATTTAAAACTTGTTATTGATAGTATTGTTGATGGTGTATCAACCACAAAAAAATAAAGGACCATTTAGGCACAGAGAGAGTATTTCTAAAAAAAAAAAAAAAAGATTTATAAAGGCATAAGCGATAAGAGATAAAACACAATTATCAAAAATGTTGACAAGTCAAATGCAAACACTTATAAGAAGACCGAAGTAAAGAACAGATAAAACACAATTATCAAAAATTATCAAAAATGTTGACAAGTCAAATGCAAATGCAACTCTTATGAGATGGAAGTTAAGAACAGATAAAACACAGTTATCAAAAATGTAACGATCATGAGACGGAGTTACGTCTTCATGATAAGAATTTCAACAATCTGACTAACACTCGAGTCACAATAGACGGATTTAGTTTGTTGCATATCAAGCAACTTTAATGGATATTATTTGGGAACACTGAATTTCCATCTCAAAGTAGTTTAAGTACAAAAAGAAGACCTTGAATGGCAAAATACAACCAGTACAATTATTATTATTATCATCATCAACATATGTAGTCAATAATAATAAGACCTTCAAATGCAATTTGTCAGTTAAGACTTCTCAAGGTGCTTGATGTTTTGAATTTGTTTCCCGGGGTTAAGACCCTTGGGGCAGGCACGAGCACAATTCAAGATTGTATGGCACCTATATAGCTTGAACTCGTCGTTTATTGCATCAAGGCGCTCCTTTGTGTATTCATCACGACTATCCATGATCCATCTGCCGTATACACCCAAACAGACATTTCTTAGAATGATCACAAATACACCGGGGAGGGGGGAGAGAATTTCAAGTGCTAAATGCTAAGAAAATTAGAACAGAAAATTTACAGGGCAACATTATGTAATAAATGCAAAGGAAACTAACCCCTGTGCAATCAGGCTTCACAGAGAACAAGACCATAACTTACCATTAACTTCAAGAAAGTATTGAATCATATTTAACTGAAACAAGTTGCATGGGAGGATGTGTGTAACAAGCAAAACAACTGTAAATTCTACTACTATCAATTTGAGGAGAGAAGCAGGTGATTCTGTCAGCCTCCAGTCCAAGAGTAATCAGTTTTATCATCACACTTGGCCCAAAAATATACTCCCTCTGTCCCTAAATGAAGTTCCCTCTTTTTTATTGTTACTTTGTGTGAACTATTAGCAACGATTTTAGGTTAATTTAGTGTTCCTAATGAAAATCTAAAACTTGTTATTGATACACCATTAAAAATATTATCAATAACAATTTTTAGATTTTTATTAGGGGTTAATGATAGATTAGGGCCTGAACTCCAGGGGGGCCGTCTAAAAGGGGTCTGGGTTTTTTTTTTCGCTAGATCAGGGCTTCAAATATGAAATTTTCGCCAGTTAAGGGCTTTTTGACGGATATCGTTAGAAAAGTCAGTTAAGTGCCATGTGCCTCGCACGTGATCGTCAAATTGGATGTATTTGTAATGAAAATTTGTCAAAAAGGGTCACACTGTAAATTTTAAATTTTTAAGGGTTAAATCCAAATCAAAACCCAATTTCATAAACCCTAAAAAATATCCCCCCCCCCTCTTCATTTCTCCTCATACCCAGCAACTCCCTCATTTCCAACCTCCGCCCCCAGCCCTACTACCGTCTCCCCGCCACCCCTCCCACCGTCTCCTTGCATCTACACGCCACCCTTCCCCTTCCCAGCACTCCTTCCCACTTCTTCTCTCCCTCCCTCCCTTTCCGGTCATCATCTCAGTCGCCGGCAGTCTTCCGTCCCCCCTCCCCCAACTGCCGTCTTCTACTTCATCACCGGCGTCAGATCTGAAGCTCCCACTCCGTCAGATCTGAAGCTCCGACTTCATTTCT
Organism: Campanula takesimana; assembly: GCA_026119855.1. Classification (NCBI taxonomy): domain Eukaryota; kingdom Viridiplantae; phylum Streptophyta; class Magnoliopsida; order Asterales; family Campanulaceae; genus Campanula; species Campanula takesimana. The sequence continues at coordinate 1,914,926 of JAOWBW010000057.1, forward strand.
AACCATACATCCGTTCTCTAACCCTCGCCAATCCAATCAAATCAAACCGGTAGAGATCTGAGAAAATTCGGCTGGTTTATGCGTGTCTTTATGCAGATTTGGGTGGTTTCTGTATTGTTTTTCTGTCTGAATTTGGTGAATTAATTTATGGCTATATTGATTTGAATCTGGAAAATGAGATTTGGCGTGTAGATTATGGAACATGGGTAATATTTGAGTTTATTAATTGGGTTTATGGTGGAGATGGTGGGGGTAAATGGGGCAGGCAAAGGTTGATGGTGGGTGTTAACTAATGGTGGAGATTGATGGTGGAGGTTGACGGAGGCATTAGTGGATTGCGGTGGAGATGGTTTCAAGAAAATAAGTATTTTCTCTAAAATTAATCATATTTTTTGGATTAATTATCATAGATTTTTAATCTTTAATCCCGTCTCAGAAGAGAAAATTTTAATTCGGGTGGGACGGAGTGAGTATTTTTTATATTTATTTTTTTTTGTAAATTGTGATAATTAATTTAAATATAATAATTACTTATTTTATTATATACTCCCTCTGTCATTCTCACAACAAAAACTCCCTACTCACTTTCTCTCTCCCAATTTTCTTTTCATATTCACAACATTTATTTTTTCTTAATCCGTGTAAAGTCAAATTAGGAACTTTAAATTGGGACGGAGGGAGTACTTGATTATTTAGAAAAAGGATTACTCCCTCCGTCCCAGATTAATGTTCTTAGTTTGACTATGCACGCTTATTAAAAAACTAAGGCAAAAACAAAGGAAATGAGTCAACCAAAAGTAGAGAGTGAAGGATATAAATGTCCAAAAAGGAAAGTAAGAACCTTAAACTGGGACGGAGGGAGTATTTTTTTAGAAAAAATATTTATTTCGTTTTTAAACCTTTGAGTTTCAAAAATTTCACTAAAGCCCTTACTAACTAATATCATTACAAATACATCCAATTTGACGATCACGTGCGAGGCACATGTAACTTAACTGACTTTTCTAACGATTTCCGTCAAAAAGCCTTAACTGGTGAAAATTTCATATTTGAAGCCCTGATCTAGCGGGAAAAAAAACCCAGGCCCCTTTTAGACGGCCCCCCTGGAGTTCAGGCCCTAATCTGTCATTAACCCTTTTTATTAGGATACTTAGATTAACCTAAAATTATTGTTCAGCGCTCATTCTAAATGATGACTTAAATAGTGGGATCATCATTTAGGGACGAAGGGAGTAATATTAAGAAAAGTCATGCTAGCCTGACTCATGCTCTCCTCACAATGGTCATATTCATATACTCCCTCCGTCCCAGTTTAAGGTTCTTACTTTCCTTTTTGGTATGTCCCAGTTTAAGGTTCTTAGTTGCTTTATTCCTTAAATGGCAAAGTATGAATAATGTTTTGGACAATCTTGTCCTCATAAAGTTCATATATTACAACAAAAAACATCACTCACCCATCTACTTTTCATCCACTTGCTTTATGAATGGACAATTATATCCTCCACATACTACTATTGTTGACTCAAATTTGCATTAGTTTCTTAATAAGCGTGCAAAGTTAAACTAAGAACCTTAAACTGGGACAGAGGGAGTATAATTTTAAAAGGTTTCTGCAATGTGAATGCCTATCAATTAAGTTCTTACATAAGTAATGTTCAACAATTGATGGGGAAATTGTTGCTAGATCTAATTGTCAAAAACCATAGCCGGAGAAGGGGAGGGGTGGGGGAAGAAGAAAAACCTAACTCGTAAGCTATAAAGAAAAACAAGCCATATGCCTAACTCAATAGACAGATCTCCAGTAACTTAGGACCTAAGGCGGTAATCAACCATAAATGTATATCGGGAGAGCGTTCATTTGCAGTGAGAGTGTGACGAGCCAGACTAAAACAATTCCCCAAAATCATCTATTCGTTCAATTGTCAAAGTATCTAACTTCACTAGCGTAGGGTTCATATCTGTATCTATCAACCACATTTAACAAAAAATTGATAACAAAAACTCAGGATTAAGGGCTTATCTGGTGCACAGTTTTAAAAACGGAGATTATTTAAAACAAAGCTTTTTTTTTTTGGACGCTACCATTTAGAGCGGCTAAAAAAGACTAAGATTTTTAAAAAACTGACTTAAAAACTCTTCATTAATACGCTTAATTAGCAAAACGCTGATTCTTTTTCCATCCATCTTAAACGTACTGCTCTACCAAACAAGCCCAACAGTCCAATGAATCAACAAAACCAATAATGAACGAACAATACAAACCCTAGAAAAGACAATTGAAATGGAAAGGGGGAAAATTACCGATTGGCATGGAGGAGAGCAGCAGGTCCTAAATAAGATTCAGGGTTCCACCAGTAGCTAGGGCATGATGTGCTACAGCAGGCACACAAAATGCACTCGTACATCCCATCCAGCTTAGCCCTATCCTTCTTACTCTGATAAACCTCCTTCCCGTCAGCCGGCGGCGTCTTCCTCTTCAACCACGGCTCAATACTCTTATACTGGTTATAGAAATTCGTCATATCCACAACCAGATCCTTAATCACGAACATGTGCGGCAACGGCGTGATCGTCGTCTCCGAACCGGACGTAATTTTCGTCAAGCAAGCCAGTCCATTACATCCGTCGATGTTCATCGCGCAGGAGCCACAGATCCCCTCCCGGCAGGATCGCCTGAACGTTAGGGTCGGGTCGACCTCGTTTTTAATCTTGATTAGGGCGTCGAGAACCATGGGTCCACACTCCTTAAGATCGATCTGGTAGTCCTGAAGCTCCGGCTTGGCCGGATTGTTAGGGTTCCACCGGTATATTTGGAAGGTCTTGAGGTCGGAGGTGGGTCGAGCCTTAGGCTCAACTTGCTGAGCCTGAGCTTCCGACGCGTGTGCTCGGCCAAATATCAGCTTCGCCCCGGCCACCGCCGGTGAAGGCTGAAACCTAGAAATGGCACGACGGACCAAACCTGTCGCCATTGTAAAGCCAAGTTTCTAGAGAGAGAAAGGCAGAGAAGTTTGGATATCTAGAGAGAGAGAGAGAGAGTGTGTCTGTTTAATCGGAGAAGAAGAAGCCGATTGGTTTGGAAATGGCTGATATTTGGTGAATTGACGAAAATGGGTATTGATAATCTTATTAATGATACTCCCCCTCTGTCTCGGAGTAAATATCAACAAAAAGTTATAAATATTTGAGCATTTTTATACTATTTTAAAAATGGTTATTGATACATCATATTCTTACCTGCTCCATCCGTCCCATTTTAAACTTCATAGTCAAATGAAAATTTGTCAACTTACTTGTACTTAACTTAACACTTATAATATAATTAATTATTTAATAAAAAAAATTATAAAATTGTTTTTGATTCACCATTATCAATATTCTCATAAGTAACTTTTAGTTTTTCAATAGGATAATCAAATTTTCTCTAAATCAATAGTCAAAGTGCAATGAAGTTGACAAATTTTGCATTGACTTTGAAGTTTAAATTGAGACAGATGGAGTATTTTTGAATTGAATGACGATATATAACTTTGCATTAAAAATTGGTCAAAGTTTAACATATAGTTGACGAGTAACGAGTATACCGCCATTTGACGGCTGGGAAAATTTTGGGGGAAACTAGTTCCTCCATAAGTTATAAAAAGTCTTGTTTTTATAGGGTTTAAGGTTTAGGTTTTGGGGTTTCAGGTTTAGGTTTTAGGGTTTCAGGTTTAGGGTTTAAGGTTAAAAAACATGATTTTTTATAACTTATGGAGGAACTAGTTTCCCCCGAAACACACTCTTGAGGGCTGAGCTTTGTAATAATTGTGACGTTTTAGGGGTATATTAGGAATGATATTAAAATTAGAGGCTATGCTACAATTACGTATGCAATCTTGGTATGTATTACGTGGCGGGGTTTTGAACCGTTGACTAGTTTGGTACCGTGGCGTGCTCGTGGACTAATCAAATTTAATTATGTGCGGATAAGCCCTTATATTATAAATTTAAGCATTTAAACCCCTTATAGTTATTTGGCGATTGCAACCGTTACATTTTCTGTTAAAGTTGGGTTATTTATTCATGCTCCAAAAAGTCAAAATAGGTGGTCCAAAAGTCAATATGGATATGGGTGTTATTATACACACCCGTAAATTTAATTAATACATCCGTAAGTAGTTTGAAATTTTAAATAGTACAACACGGTGACGCACAGTTGCAGGGGCATTCATTAATTTTACGGGGGATTCTCCCTTACGAACAATTTGAAAATGAGTTATGATTGAGACTCGTTCATCTCTGAGCAATTTCTCCATAACTCTATCTCTCTCTCACACACGTTTTCACACACACACAGTCTCTCAATTTGAGATAAAATTAAGTAAAATCACATTCATATCCTGCATTTTACCTTTCATGACGTCTGTAAGTTCTTCCTTCAATTATTATTTTCACAATTTTAAAAGATTTTTATGATTTTCATAACATGTATCATCATATCTCATTTCTAAAGATGGTGAATTTATTTCCAATTGTTGTTAACCCAAAAACCACTCCCATTTCAAGATTCTTGATTTGGGCATGTTCATCAATGAATTTGGCATCCTTGTTGAACAATATGATCATATGAAATTTACCCTCTTTTTTTTTTTTTTTTTTTTTTTTTGTAAATGCAGCAAGGCCGGCCTTTGCCCAAGTTCGGCGAATGGGATGTGAATAATCCAGCGTCTGCTGATGGATTTACAGTAATATTTGCAAAGGCTCGAGACGAAAAGAAAACCAATGGAACTGCAGCTACAAGTGCAGGAGGGGCACCCGGTCAAAGAAAGGACGAAAACACCCCTTACAAACCACCTGAACCATATCACCGACCCCCTACGGTATCACCCCCACCCCTACCCCCCACATCATTTTACACTCCGTGCCGCCATTGTTGTTTATTTTTGTTTGTTCCAACTTTATGAAGGAGAAGAAGTGGTTTTGCTGTTTCTGAAGCGGATATCAGAGATGGAGAAAAAAGAAACTGTCGGTTGGGGACGGAGTGTTAAACATTGCTCAAGAAAGCGCTGGTCTGAAAATAGCACACACTGACAAGGTATTTTTGCTGAAAAATGTTTGAAAACAAAAGCGCTTATGGTTATGGTGTTTGTTCTTGTTCAGAGTAGGAAATTATAGGATCAGTGGATAATTCATGTAGGAAAAAAAAAAGAAAGAAAAAGAACAACTTTTGTAAATAGCAACTGCATTTCAAACATTTTATGAGGACCCTTTTCGCCTAAATTGCGTTCTTGTTTGTTTGATCTGGCTTATGATCTACAAATACTATATATACTGCGAAAAAGATAGCTCATGATTTTCATTGACTGAAAACAACAACAACAACAACAACGGACAGCATGAACGTTGACCATGAAGCTTAGTCAACCTTAACATAAGAGAGTCTAAACTAAGATGTTTGACTAGGTTAAAGTTAAAACAAAATAGAAAAGGGATCCTGAGATGTTTATTTGATGATCTACTCTACCTTGTTTAGTTCCAAACGTATTCATCATCCTCGTCAGGAGTCACCTCTTTGGTCCCGGATTTGGACATATCCGGAAGGTTCTTTGACCGCTTGTCCATCGGATGGTCAAATGGACAAACACGACTGTTCCTGCAAAGACCATAGTTCTCATGGTGCCAGCAAATCTCTTTACCCTGTATTATCGACAAGTAAAGCCAAGATTAGACTCGATAAGGGGCCCACGTAAAGAAAAGAAGCTTGAAAAGAAACCTCTAGAAACTTACAGGTCTTAGCGGGAGGCCCAATTCATTGAGCTCAACGGGCTCTCTTTTGGGTCGAGGGGGAGGGGGAGGGGAGGAAGGGCCACAGGGCTCTTTGGTTCAGCTGCATCCTCAGATGAATCTTCCGCTTTCTTAGAGAGATGTGGCTTGTCCATTTTAGTTTTTCCTGTTGAAATTGAGCGCGGAGGCTTCTTTTCTTGAGGATATCCTGGGACCTAAAAAATCAAGTAAACCTCATCAACTGATTTTATGCTACAGCACATAGTTCGAAGGACTTGTAATGAAATTCAAATAAGAGAAAAGAAGTGTCTATCATATATGAATTGTATTTTTGTCGTAAGAAATAGACATCAGTCCAAAAGATATTATGTAAATTAGAGAACCCTTTATATTGGTTTTCAAGAATTAAGAAGTGTCTATCATATATGAATTGTATTTTTGTAAAGATTTACTAGGACTAAACAACCCCGATTGGGGATTGCATGTCCCATTCTTTGATATTTGTTACTTTCCGTAGTTCACAAAAGGAAATTCCCTCGTCTTTCAATTCATCTAAGCAAGCATAGATTTTCAATTAAAACTGAAAATTGAAATTAATTGTGCCTACTAAAACTTCTCTTACTACATTTAAATCTGACTTCTAAAGATGCCAATGACTCTTTACAACACAGAAAATGTCTCTAATGGGTACTAAAGAAGTTGGATTCACATATGCGCAATTAGCATCCCCACTCAGTTACTACGCCAATGGAATTCTAAAATATTATTCTTGCACAACAAGATCAATGATCAAACAACCAGAAGTAAACTACTCCCCCGTCCCTAAATGAATGTCCAAAAAGTTTTCAACTTTGCTCTTGATCAAGAGCAAATTTGTTTTTTTGTTTTTTTTTTGGACATTCATTCTGGGATGGAGGTAGTACTAAGAAACTGAAGTATGCAGAGAGAGAGAGAGAGAGAGAGAAAGGGGGGGGGAGTGGGAGAGGGAGGCAGGGGAGAGAAAAAAAAGCTGCATACAAATATACAAATCAATTTTGGAGAAGAGAAAGCTTAATTTACCTCGGACACAATAGGCAAAGATGAAAGATTTCTAAGCAATAGGAATGCTGAGAGCTATGGTCTTGGTGGTCTTCCCCAACTAAAGAGGCGCATATATATACACAAATGTAGAGTCAGGGGTATTCATGGAAATCACATTTGGTTTGGTGGGTGAGGAAGGGTAAGCAGACTTGTACCAAGCCTAATCCGGATTTATTTTCATCTAATCAAAGTTTACGGTAACAAGTTCCAATGGGCATGGTGCACTGATAACTAGACATCCCATCCTATACAAGAAATAATTGCTCTGTTTCATTCAAAAACTCACACTTTCCTTTCTGGATGTTCCCATTCAGAGAGATTCATTTTCGACATTAGTCTTGTTGCAATCTACATGATGTTGCGACTTTACCTAATATTAATTAGATTATAAAAATGGTACAAAAAAAAAAAAAAAAAAAAAAGAATTTGTTTTGTTGTCATTGATACTACCTCCGTCCCAAAATAAGTGTCCACTTTTCTTGATCATGAACAAAAGTGGACACTCAATCCCCGTGTAGCTTACATTACTATTGGCGCTAACACGAGATTAGCACCTGTTAGGAAGTTTTCTTCTCCACTTTCAGTGCATGAAACCGTTCTATCTTACTGTGGTCCATAGAAATACAGTGTTCTCAGTTTCACGTTTATCTTCACATGAACCTTGCAACGAAAGTACGTGAAGACAAAATAATTAGACTTTATTGCCTAAACTACTTGTCACTTTACTAGGATGTCATGCAAAAGGCACAAATGTAAACCAATTTCACATTTTAAATCAAAATAAGTAGAAGCCATTATAAAAAAGGAGTGATCTTTTTTTTTTTTACCGAAAGGTACCTGATAACCATTCCATTCAGTAGTCTGATGAAGCCCCTCAGGATATAAACTTGCTGCAGGCATATAAGATGCGGGACTGTCCATGTAAAAACCACCATAACTTGGTATTCTACAAGTGGGCCCGGAGAGATGCTGAGAGAAAGGTTCTTGGCTAACATTTATTGAAGTGTTGCCATAGTATCCCTCCGCTTCAGCATTAAGGGTTAAACTGAAAGAGTCTGATCCTTCATCAGGAGTAGGATCAGGGTGGTGAAACATACAGTTTGGTCCATAAGCACACGAACCATTTCGCATGTAGAACGGACACTCTTTCTCTCCCTTACCAAACAAATAGAAAAAATATAACATCAATTCCAAAAACAATTTATTTATGGATATGATAATAAAGATAGAGTACTACCTCTCGCACTGGCAAACCTATAAAGTTAAGCTCTGGGGTTGCCATTTTGGGTTCTGGTTTGGAGTGAAGATATTTGCAAGATTCTCCATTCTTGCAACCTCCATGCGTTAGGTAAAACTGCAAAATTATGAGAAAGAAGAAACTCAAATATATGGTCTTGCCTGATAAACTGTGTTTCTATACATCCATAGCAGATGATAACATGAGAAACCGTGAAACGTAGAGAATTTGATTATATGACACTTATCTTGTGTCAACACTCACTTGATATGGACAATTTAAGTTCCGAAGATGAAATGTATTTTCAGTTAACTACTTTGGAAGCCTATCTCAGTAAAAGTTTAACAGCAAGCATCAGTAATAAGATTTGAAACTATTAACAGATAAGAAGAAAAGAGGGAGAACATATATTTGCACTTAACGTTTATTGCCGGCTACTGTTTAAGGGGATGCTGACAACAATTTTGTCTAATTAATGGGAAATCCAGTAGTTAGTTCAAATTTTATACACTACGTTTATCATCTTCCACTGCATACATCAAATGGGCTAGAACTTTTAGAAATGAATTTTACAAATTACCTTTTAGGCGCATGTCGCCTATTGATTTATGATTACAAAACAAAAAAAATCCATTGTATTAATGAGCTTTCTTGGGTAGATTCTCAATCTTCCGATAAATGTTAAAACAACATCCATTTCCTTTTAGAACTTCTGTAGCCAAAATGAATCAGCTAACTTGATAACCACCTAAAAGAATTACTCCCAAAGTATAAAACAATTATAGAAAACTAATATGAAAACAACAAAATTCATGAGCATATAACAGTAATCTATCAACATTGCATGCCATATCAACTTCTCTGAGCCCCCATTACCCGCTTCTGTGTCCCTGCCTCCCTCATCACACCTATCGGCTAGGACAAATAATCATATGAATAACACGAAAGTCAATTCCTCAAATCTCATTTAGCTAGTCGGGAAGGCGCAAGTCAGATACAACATTAATGACTCGGGTAATGAGATTTTTTCAAGAAAAGTGTCACGAATAGTTTTACAAAAGTGCGGGAAAAGGGTATGACCATCACGGATTCGCACTCCAAGTGTCCTGAGGTCAAAATTTAGGACAGAATCTCAGGTCTGAGGTACATTTACGAAGAAAAAAAAATTTGTCGTCTACCGTTTTAAGGGGGTACCGACAACATTCAGCAATGAATGGAGATTCGAATCTTTGCATGCATTGCATACTTCAGTTAGATGAATAAACTTAAGATATAAACCCTTAACAAATACTCCTGTAACTTGTACGTTGTAATGAGCGTTTTACTCTACTGATTCATGATTAATTATATGGAAGAAGAAGCATAATTCTTTGTTCTTATGAGCTTCACATAGCACAACTATCTGGATCATCGTGTAAACACTTGATTCCTTTCCTTTTCGTCGCATTTAGTCATATAATCCATTTCCTAATCATTTTCAAGATTTATTTCCATAGCAAAAAAATGTACTCCTATAGATTATAGATTAACCGAAACAAATCAAATACGATACAGTAAATCATCCAAAAAAAATTCTAATTAAGAAAAAACAAAATGTATCAACCTTGCATGCAATACTTGATTTGTCAGAGCTCCCATCACTCCCTGTCTGTTCATCATCAGCCGTCTGATACACAGATCATCAAAAAAAATCAGCTCTAAAAACCTATATTTTCTCACAAACATGTGTGTGTACAAACCAGAAAGAATAAAATGTTACCGGAATGGGTCTGATAAGTGGGTGATTGTACTTGCATTTTGACCCGAACCGACACGACCCAGTTCGCATATAATAAGAACAATCTTCAGCATGAGGACGGAGAGGTAAACCGGCGGCGACAGAATCCGACTCACCCGGTTCAACCTCCTCATTCAGTTTCGATTTGAAGCTGACATTTTTCATCTTCCGAGTCAAAGATTGATGAGACTTTGAGCCAGAATAAGAAAAACCCAGCTCGAATTTTTTATGATCGTATCGTTTTTTACCCCAATTCTGGTTCCCCTTGTCGCCTCCGCCGTCGGAAGATGCCATGAAAGAAACGTTCTAGGATTTCCGGGTCAGGGTCAGAAATCGGGTTGTGCATTTGAGAAAAATCGTGGGGGGTTAAGGAAAAGTTATAGTGGTTGAAGGGAATTGAATTGGGATTTCGTCCATATGTGATGAATTGGTGGTTACAGGTATTGTTTGTGAAGAGCGAGAAAGAGAAAAAGAAAGAAACGGCCATGGACGTCCAAGTTCACGCACACAGTCACACACACACACTGTTGTTGGGGGTAAAGGCAAATGCCACCAAAGTTTTGTCTGCCTTTTTCTTTTAGTGGGTCCCATTTTGTTTTGATTAAGGTCAATAGTCAAAAGTCAACTATTTAGCAATTGGATTAACTAAATCTTTGACTGAGGTTGACTTTCTTACAGTATTGTAGTACATATCTACTTTTAACCCTCAAATATTTTGATTTTTCTAAATTTTTTTTACAATTTTTATTCTTTTTGAAGTACCCCTCCGTCTCAGAAAGATAGTCCACAATTTTTTCGTTGTTACTACGAGGAACTTTGAGCAGTTATAAATGCTATTTATAATTATGTTAATGTAAATCTAAAAAATGATATTAATAGTATTTATAATGGTGTATCAAGAACAATTTGAAATTTTTCATTAGAATAATTAAAAGTAGCCTTAATTATTACTCAAAGTTTCTTCGTAAAACCTATGAAAATAGGGGGACTATCATTCTGTGACAGAGGTAGTATGTTTTTTAAGTAATTAATTTTTAACATTAGAAAAATATTTTATAAGAGTTAAATTCTAAAATAGTTAGTTTTTCACTACTCCCTCTATCCCTAAATAAATGTTTATTTTCAAGAAATTTTGTTAAAAATGAATGATTTTTTTTGGAAAAAACTTTGTATCTAGGCATTTTTTACAAATTATTTCACTAGTCTCTTAATGCATGCAAAACTAAATGTTTGGAAAGAGGATAACATGATTATATATAAATCTTTGTCACTAAATTGTATGAAATGTGAAGATTTTCAAATATCCCTTAAAATCAAATTTGGACATTCATTTAGGGACAAAAAGAGTATTAAAATTATTGTAACGTAAATAGTTGGACAATTTTAATACTCCCTCTGTCCCTAAATGAGTGTCCATTTTCAAGAAATCTTTGTCCCTAAATGAGTGTCTTTTTTTAACATAACTTTCTCCCTAAACGTTTTTTTTTCGAAAAAAATTTCATCGGTTTCTTTATACGTGCAAAACTAAAGGTTTGGAAATGAGATTACAAGATTATATATGAATCGTTGTTACCAAATTGATCATAAAGTTGAGATTTTCAGTGTCCCTTAAAATGAAATTTGGACACTCATTTAGGGACAGAGAGAGTAACATAATTGACATTTAAAAAAAAAAAGTAAAATTGATAATTTAAGGATATACATGTAGTATGTGATACTCTGCACTCATATCCTAATGGTTCTTTATATCCTAAGGCCACGTTTGGTTTCCGGTATTAGCATCAGACAGGATTAATAGTACGGGTACTAATTTAATGTGAACATTTGGTAGTGTTTAAGACTTTGGATAATTAATACACATCGTCCGGATTAACCCTCTAATCCCTTTTTATTAATCCCGATTGAAGTGTGGTCTAACTAATACCAGTATTATTGGGATGTAGAATAATTATTTTTTGACATTAATGCCCTTTACTAATTAGAAAATTACATGCTTTCACCCCATTTTTTTCCTCAATAACATGTGATCCGTTTCTCCTCTTCGATCAATTCACTTCAACCTTGTTCGCCATGGCCTCCTCCCACAATTCTGACCACAGTAACCTCCCACCATCACCATCACCAAGGTGATTTCCTCCTATCGCCACATACTAAATAATTTGTCTTTGATTTCTGATCTAGGGTTCTCATTTTATATATTTTTTATGTATCAATTAGGATTCCGAATCCATTATCAACCTGAATTTCTCTATTTCTTCCATGCCTGTCATTTGAATGCTTTGAGACAAAGTGCTTAATCCAAATTCGCCAAGTATTAGGGGTTTATAAACTGTCAAAATCGTAACTGGGTCAACTTGGTACATTAAGGAAATAATTTTTACCCTATTTCATATAGTATGCCTTCCTGTAATGAGCACTTTATTTTTTGTCAATTTGTTTCATGAATTGGTTCTACAATGGTGGTTAGCTTTGATCTATTTTTTTTTCCAGAATGAGGATCTGATTTTATGGGTATTTCAGTAATTTGCTGATAATACCAAGTATAGAAAATAATGAACCATTTAGGTATTGACTTAAAAGAGGCAATTATCCAGCTTCTACCAAACATACACACAATTCTATTAATCGGATTATTACGACCCGTCTTATTACTATCGGGATGAATATGAACCTTCTTAATAATACATACTTTATCCCCTTGGCTACCAAACGAGCCCTAAAGGAATTTCCATATTAAATTTTTAAGAGGAAACTTGAAAAGATTATCATATTATTCACTACATAAATAAATATTAAATATTCTTTTTTAATTTGTTCAAGACAACTACAATATTAATTAGAGATTAATATAATCATCTTGGTCAAATGTGTTTAATACTATGTATCCCAATTTTTGACTTTTCAAGTTTAACTTTTCAGTCATTTTGTCAAATATGCATAATCTTTCAATCATCACAACTTTAAATAAAAAACTATGATAATTTATTAAGAAAACTATAGTAATTATATTCATAAATCTTTATGGTAATTAAATAAGAAAATGAGTAAATTGTTGGTTATGGCCCATCAGTAGTAAGAAAAATATTGAGTTAGTCTGCTGAAAAACGCGTTTTTTTTTAGTGATAGGAAAAACGCGCGGTGGCTTCTGTTAAATAATCGAAACTTGTCAACACCATCTGACACTCCTCAACACACTATCTGGACTTTTGTAACACATCAACTGATCATCCTAATCATTGTCACTAGATATCGGTTGCTCTCGAAATTTCCTTTCAGAAAAAAAATTTTGGTATCAATTTCAAAGGTTCTGGCTATCAGTATTATGTGTTTTGGCTATCAGCCTCAAGTGTCTTTTCAGCCTTAAAGGTTCTTTCAAAATGCTTACTTGATATAAAAAACACTAGAAATGACGACTATCTAGAACCTTTTGAGCTTGATATCCAGAAGGTTTGTTGGCCATGACTTTGTTCAAATGTGCTTGAAATCATATCTAGAATGCTTTATTATTGATGCTCAAAATCTTTTGAGGTTGATATCTATCATGAAGATTTCTTGGCCATGAGCTTCAAATGTGCTTGAAAATCATATCCAGAAGGCTTTATATTCATATCCAGAACCGTTTGAGAAGTTCCGATTATTTACAAAAATTCCACCGCGTGTTTTTTTTTAAAAAAAAAATTCACATATTTACAAAAATGCAACCGCGCATTTTTAAAAACACGTTTTTCTTCAGAATCAGGAAACACACGTTTTTTTTCAAGATTTTGTGAAAAACATTTACCATAAGATGGTTATGTTCTTATGAGACTAAAGTAATCCATTTTTGAAAGTTGTGTTTCTCTATAACTTAATAAATCTTTTTAATTAGAGTCAGTTTTATGAAAAATTTGTTTTACACTAAAAAGATAGGTAAAAGTTGTTTTGCATTAAGAGATTATGTTTTACATTATGGGATGAAAATAAGTTTTACACTGAAACGTGTCTAAAACAAGTTTTTATCGGGATTTTCACTTGTAATTATTGAAGGAGTGTTTTCTTTTTAAATAAAAGAAAGCATTCTCTAATGCCCTAAAATAGGGTTAAATTTGTTGCATGAACCACACATATATAGGTAGATGCTCAAAAGAGAACCTAAATATCGTGAGAACCGTGAGAACTTAATGTATCCAATGATGTATCTAAGTGCACATTAGATACATTAGTTTTTACTTAATTGTATCCAAGTAATGTATCCAATGATGTATCCAAGTCAAGTAATGTATCCAAGTGAACAATTGGATACATTAGTCTTTTACCTAATGTATCCAAGTTCTCACGGTTCTCACGATATTTAGGTTCTCACAGGAGAACGACCCTCTATATATATATATATATATATATATATATATATGAAAATGAAAATTAATTTGATGAAACTCAATCATGTCTTAAAAAGAAAACATACATACATTAACCATTAACAATAAAATAGACATTCGAAAAATCCAATTATGAAGACCTAACTAATTTCAAGAGCTCAACAAAAACAAGTAAAGATCAAGCCCTCAACCAAAACAAATAGAAAAATTCTTAAGCAAACAAGTCCGATTTATTTTTTAAGGGTATATTTTGTAACGATTACTATATGAAAACGAAAACAATTAAATAAAAAGTTATGCCGCTCTCTCGGCTTGGTGGGGGATATGCGGTAGAGCCCTAAATGATCTCGCATATGGTCTCAGAAAAATCAATTCTATCATACAACAAAAAATCGATTTTTTTTTCAAATCGCGCTTAAACTTTAAATCTATGTACCGCTTCTCTTCTAAATTCTAATGTCTCCAACAATGGACTTTGCTCGACTATTGCTATAGAGCTAGTCTCGCACGATCTCACCGGAAGAAATATTCTTTACCCACGATTCTCGATGTGATGATTCAAAGTTGCTCTTTGCATCTTCATTGTACCCTCCGAAAAGTGCACTGGCGGAGCTAAATATGTTATAAGGGGGCAGTTGCCCCCTTTAGTTTTCAAAAATGTCAAATTTATCCCTTACAGTTTGGATTATGTAGTATTATACCACTAAAACTATAGATTTATCAATTTTTCCCTCCTTCCCGTTAAATTTTTTTGCACTACTTATAGTTTTTGCCCCTATTTGTGTCAAGTTTATACTTCACCATGTAATTTTTTTTCACTACTTAAAGTTTTTGCCCCTTTTCACAAAAATCCTAGCTTCGCCACTTAGTACACGTGCACGTATTTTTGAATGCCATTACGTGCATGTGTTATTGAGCATTAGTGTTGTATTTTGTGAGTGTCAGTGCATGTATAATTGAGTGCTGGTGCATGTATATTATGAGTGTCAGTGTATTCACGTGTCAGTGATAGTGTTTTTGTGGTAGTTTTATTAGTGCCACTGCCATTACATGTGTTATTGAGTATCATCGTCAGTGTAAAAAAGTGTTAGTGGTTTTGTTATAGATAAAGAACGCATATGATTAATAATTAAAGAGTGTCATATTGATATTAATAAGTGTATGTGATCATAGCCTCCGTTTGTTTAGATAATGACACCGCTCGGTACAAATGAGAAAAAAAAAAAAAGGGAATCACGGAAATAAAAAATCATTATAATCCATCCGTTTTATAACTATGTGTACAAAATGAGTTGTGTATAAGAATTAAGGGTGAATAATAGTGGGTATTTGTTGTGAGTGTGAAAAGTGAAGTACGAGAGAGAAAGTGGGGTAAGGAATAGTAGATTGATTGGTGTTGTGAGTATAAAAGTAAAGTATGAGAAAGAATTGTTGGGAAAATTGTGGTATATCCGTGCAGTTCTTGCCCATACAAATCTGATAATAGTGAGACACAACAACCATGCACACGAATAATATGAAAATAAATAATAATAGAACAAAATATTTGTTAACCCAGTTCGTCACAACAATGACTACCTCTGGGTGCACTGCCAAACCAGAATATTCCACTTATATCAACAATCTGTGTCTGTTTACAATAAAGCCTACGTTCAGTATCGCAAGAAGATAACATCTTCATGTAAACACTCTCATCACACATAAAACCCTAGACATGCGTCTACCCATCCACGGAATGCCCCTACGGGCACCCCCAAAGGGCCAGCACTCCCTCGGCTTTCTTTGTGACTCACAGATCCTCTATGACTATTTTTCTTGGCACCACGTGTGTACAATGTTTATGACCATCACTTGGTTTATTTAGGCAACACGTCTAACACCTAAACTAAGTAGGAAACCCGGAATAAATAAATTCATAAATCCACTTAAACAAGGAATCCCAAGGAAAATTAAATTTCAACCTAGTCAAACAAGGAATCCCATAAATTCCTATATGACTCAAATTCAATTTCTTTTTCCTTCTAGGTTTTGTCTCCACAACCCAACAAGAATAAGTGAGGAATTGTAAAAGATTTATTTGTCATTTTGGAAAAGTGTGTCTTATCAATGGGACACCCAAAAAAGAAATTTGTGCACATAGTTATAGGAAGAGGGATTATATATACTCCCTCCGTCCCATTTCAAGTTTCACCATTTTGGTGATGCGCACAAATTAAGAAAAGCTATTTGTGTAAGAAAGGTTGTGAGAAGAAAGAAGTTAGTGAATATGACAAGTGGGGCCTACAATTTAAATGTGTGAGAGGGGGAAGTTAGTGGGTATGAGAGCATCCACAGTGGTAACCTAGGTCATCAAATTATCTTTCCTCCACATCAGCTCCACATCATCGGTCATCAATAACCATAATTTTATGTCAGGTGACCTAGGTCATTAGTTTTTCTTTCATATTTTTTATTATACCCTATTATATTTTATTTTTCTTACTTATTTTTTTACATAATAATAATAATAATTTTTTTTATTTTAATATTATTTATAATCACTAATCAAATATATTTTTTTCTTATTCATTTATTTACAATTATTATACCTATTTGCATTAGTTTATTGGAATTTATCAAAATAATGTCCAAAATTTATGAAAATCGATGTTTATTTAGAGATTGAAAAAAGAACCGTTGGTATATATTTATATTTTCATTTATAATTTTTATAAATTTTTATATGAAATTGATATAATATGGACACTTGGCACATTTTGTACATTGTTGGCTTTTTAAAAGTCAAAATGTCAGTCCACTAATTTTTGAGGCAGTCACATGTTGGAGAGTGTATCCCACACTCCAAATTTTCTTCTTGTGTTTGGTGCGTGTCTTCCACAGTAAGTGGGAGATGCCCCACTATTTCTCCAAGCCCAGCAGTTCATACTCCAGCCCATTTTTTTATCTAGTCACCTAAAGCCCGGAGTGGAGGTCACCATTGTGGGCTGTCATCAGCTCCACATCAGCCAAGCCCTAGTGAAAAGGGCACCATTGCTGATGCTCTGACAAGTGAGACCTACATTTTAATTATGTGAGAGGGGAAAGTTAGTGGGTATGACAAGTGGGCCCCATGTTTTTTCTATTTTAGGAATTGGTGAAGCAATCAACGGAACATCTATTTGGGTAATTGGTGAAACTTGAAATGGGACGGAGGGAGTAGACAAATAAGTTACTAAATTCTTAACCTATGTGGGTGAGGGCAAAAAGATAATTTTAAGTGACCAAACATGATTGATGAATGATGACTGGTCCACCAAGTATGGCAAAATTTTGAGGTAATCATAAATTCTTCTTTAATTTGTTTGGGTTTTTTAGGTCGTCAGCTTCAACAAACTTACCAACCATTCATTTACGTTACGCAATTTTGTTCCATCCCACACCATAATTGCCATGGTTGCCCAACCGTTTCTTGCTACCCATAAATTACTTCAATTAATTTCTTGAACCAACAACCCCATGCTACTACTCCCTCCGTCTCAAAGTAAGAGTCCTACTTTCTATTTTAGTACGTCCCAGAGTAAGAGTCCTATTCCTAAAATGGCAAAGAATCTTTACTATTCACCCCACTCATTCTCTCTCGTATTTTACTTTCATACTCACAACACCAATCAATTCACTATTCTCTCTCACTCATTCTCTCTCCTTTTTTACTTTTACACTCACAACATTTACATCACTTCCAATATTTATTAATAATCGTGCAAATGAGGGGTAGGACTCTTACTCCGGGACGGAGGGAGTAGTTTTTATTTCACTCTATCACATGTCCCCCCTCACCTAGTCCCATCACCTTCATATAATCCCTCCATTCTATTCAAATTCCAAAAAACTTAATAATTAAAAAAAAATGTTCACTAGAAATAAAAAAATGTACTATAAATATTAAAAGGGTTAACTGCAATTTGGTTGCTGACATTTACAAAAATTCGCAATGTTGATGCTGTCATTTCAATTTTGCCAATTGGTATATCAACTTTGTCTTTTTGTTGCAATTCGACTACAAATCTAACTAAGTGTTAGATTTCTAACAAATTTTATGTCATGTGAGTAACACATGACGTTTTAAATGACGTTTTAAGATGTTTTTAGAGCTACGCAAATCCGATTAATATGATTTTTTTTAAAAAAAAATTGAAGCTAATATTTAAATCTAAAACATATTAAAAAAAATTGACAATTTTTTTTTGTGACTGGACTATTTTATATTAAATTTAAATATTAAATAATTAAATTAAAAAAACACGTGAAAAAATAATCAAAAAAATATATTAACCCCAAATATGTTTTATATGAAGTATTCCATCCGTTCCTTAATATAAGTCGTTTTAGCAAAAATTATACAAACCAAGAAAGCAATAACTCTTCTTTAAACTTCCCAAATTACCCTTTCTATCTCTTAGTATTAATTTAATGCAAATAAAGACTATTTTCTCTCTTCAACTACCTTACACAAACCAAGGAAGCATTAAAGATGGGCATTTTGGTCTAAAAGACCAAATAAAAGCTAAAACGACTTATAAAAAGGGACAAAATTGAGAGTCTAAAACGACTTATATTAAGGAACGGAGGGAGTAAATGCTATATGTAGATTATTAGTTCATGAAAATATTTAATAGGGAAAAAAGGGAGAGGAAGAGGAAGATGAACTAGGGAAAGGGTGTATGTGGAAGGGGTGATGTCGGAAGGTGGCAGAGTGGTGAAAGAAAGTAAAAGAGAGGAAAGAAGGTAGTGTTTTATTACTGTGTGTGTAGGGAGTAGTAATTTTTTATTTTATTTTTGATAATAACCCATAGCTTATATATTGAGAAAAATTGGCTCGGGGCCAAAAAAGTTATGGTACATATTCCTAGCATACGAAGCATTGTTATGAGCAAAACTAATAGTTTGCCTATCAACTTTACAAATACCAAAGTCTTCACACAAATTAATCAAAAACTTTATATCCGAAATAATAGTTTCTAAAGCTTGGGGGAGTCGCAAAGTTCCTTTTAGGTAGGAACACGCCAACTGGGAGTCTGTTAGAACTCGGATGTTGGTGAAGTTGTGACTAGTTGCCCATTCCATTCCTTTGAGGATTGCTAAGCATTCTGTGTGTATGCTTGATGGATCTTTACAAGATTGGCTTCCTATTGCTATCCTTCCATTTCTTTTGTCCCATATTTCCCTACCCAATCCTGCCCATCGCGCATTTGCTTTCCATGCTCCATCTGATATTAAGATGAGAGAGTTTCCCGTGTCGTTGTTTTTTAGGTATTCTTCTAGAGTCTTTCCATTACTAGAATCAAGACCCCTGAT
This sequence comes from Campanula takesimana, assembly GCA_026119855.1. Taxonomy (NCBI): domain Eukaryota; kingdom Viridiplantae; phylum Streptophyta; class Magnoliopsida; order Asterales; family Campanulaceae; genus Campanula; species Campanula takesimana. Next base: position 1,934,472 of record JAOWBW010000057.1, read on the forward strand.
TGTGTTTGTTGTGCCAATTCTTGCTTCCCTTTCTTGTGAGTTGTTGGTGGCCTGTGTACTTGTTCTTCTGTCTTCCAAATTCTTTACTTTCCGTAGCTGATCCATTGCCTTAGGAATAATATTTTCCACATTTGGTTGAGCATGGTTAAAGATTATATCATTTCTATTCATCCAGATTTCCCAGAGAATAAGCACTATCGGTACAAGGTCAAATGTGTTGATTGAGTCTTTGATCCATTCAGCTAGCCATTAAAGGGTTGACAAGTTGGGGGTCTCTACTGGGATAGGAGGTGGAGGGAGGGGTGAGGCTATCCAAACTTGTTGAGAAAACCAGCAGGAAAAGAAGAGATAATTACGATCTGAAAATTTTACAATTTTAAATGAGACATAAAGAATACGTACATATTTAAGAATATTTCAATACGAAATGAAAATTTTAACTTGTAAACTAAATATCAGTGATAATTACGTAAGTCACATGATTCAATATTACGAGTTAAAATTGTCAGATAATTAGTTTAAAATTGTTAGATGATCAGATAAAACTATTGATCCATTCCATGACTCTTAGACCATTTGCAATGGCCTATTTGATGGGTTATTGGATGGGGGTCAATAGGGGATGGGCTTGCAATGGGGTATTGAACACTTATTGAATGGGGGAGGGTATTGACCGGATCCAACACCCATTGATGCAGAAAATGGGGTCCAGCCGGAGACACGCGTCACGCCATGATAGGCGCCGACATGGCGCGTGCATGTCACGCGCGCGAGGGAGAGTGAGGCGTGCGGAGAGGAGCCTTATCCCACCCCAGCCAATCCCATTCAGCCACTTGTCCTCCGCTGGTTGGTCCGTTTTATTTTTCTCACCCATTTTTTCAAACTGCATTATCTTTAAAAAAAAAAAAAAAAATAAAAAATTATACCAAAATTCAGCATTTTTTTTCCTCTATAAGTAGAGCCAAATTCCACTAGATTTCGACACCAAAAAAAAACCTCCTCTCTTTTGTGAAATGGATCCTAATAATAACCATTTCAACCCCCAAAATTCAAGTAATTATCGTTTTCCCTACAACAATCCTTCGATTTATCAATTTGATGGTCAGTCTCCAAATATACCAAATCAATCTTCCAGCCAACCATTTCCTCAAAATATACAAAATTTTTCTTATCCACCAAATTTCATGGCTTCGGCAGTGCCAAATTGGCCTCCTCCATATTATCCAATGCCAATGCAACCACCCCCACCACCTTATAATCCCTATATGCCAAGAAATGAAAATGTTAGTGGAACTGAATCATCAGAATTTCCACAATATTCAACACAAGTGTCTCTGGGTATGTACGCCGGTGCTAACGATGCTACTCCAACTGAAGAGGTTTCAGGCACTGCCAAAAAAAGAAGCGCTAAATGGACAACGGAAGAAAATTTGGTGCTACTTAGTGGGTGGATTAAATATTCCACGGACAGTGTTGTTGGAAGAAATCAGAAAATGGAGGCGTATTGGGGTAAGATTGCGCAATACTGTAACGAGCATTGTCAATTTGACCCTCCCCGTGATTTGATTGCATGCAGAAATCGACATAATTATATAAACAAAATATTGGGTAAATGGGTAGGTGTTGTTGATAAAGCTAAGCGTATGAAACAAAGTGGGTGGTCAGAAAATGATGTTTTGGCAAATGCCCATGAACTATATAAAAGTGATAACAATACCACTTTTACTTTGATGGAAGAGTGGAAGGCTGTTCGAGATGAACCACGTTATGCAAGTCAAATAGGAGGAAATACGGGATCTGATAGCAGTGGATCCAAGAGAGCACGTACAGATGATGTAGTTGATTCAAACTCGATTGGATCAATTCCTCGTCCTATGGGTAGGGAGGCAGCTAAGAGAAGAGGGAAAAAAAAAAGATAAGGGAGTAAGCTTGACACCGGTAAAAGAAGAGTGAGAAGAATATAAAAAATTCAGAGAGAAAGATTTGGAAAAACTGGAAAAATTAGTCATACAACAAGAGCTCATAGTTAATGCTTCAATCGAGAAGACTCGGGCAAAAAATAGAAAAATATGGATGAAGTTAAAAGAGAAGGGCCATCTCGATGAGCATGAGCAAATGCTTTTTGACCATTTGACTGCCGAGCTGTTTGGCAATTAATTTTCTGCTTTAATGTTTGTTTTTTAATTTTATGTCAGTTTTATGTAATGATGTACTAGTTTAATGTGTGTTTTCTATTTTATGTCAGTTACCTGCAATAATGTACTCGCCTTATCTTTTAATTAAATCCATTTAATTGTAGCTTTGGAATCCGTCAATTTCAACCACTCAACTGAATCCTTATCCTTTAATTAACTCGATTTAATTCTATTTCAAATCCGTCAATTTCAACCACGCAACCGAATCCTTATCCTTTATTTAACTCGATTTAATTCTATTTCAAATCCGTCAATTTCAACCACTCAATTTCTCTATAAATAATACTCTCTTCCTTCATTCTTCCTACACCAAATACACTCTCCTTTCTTTCTTCCTACATCAAACACTCTCTCTTTTCCTTCTTCCAACATCAATGGATCCATCCAAATTTCCATTTTTTGATATCGAAGCCTACAAAAGGCAATATGAAATTGAGGATAGATTTATTGTGAACCGTTTTTTTCAACCCGAAACACAGAAAAAAACCCGAAAATATTTCAAAAGAGATCACGCTTTGCACAATAAGAGTCTGGTCGAAGACTACTTTTCCGAAAATGCTAGGTACAAAGATTTTTTTCGCCTACGATATCGGATGGAGAAACATGTATTCCTTCGCATTGTCGCGGACCTATCAAACCATGACGAATACTTCACACAAAGATTTGATGCTGCCGGCAAAGAAGGGCTATCTCCAGAAGCAAAATGTACCACAGCCATGCGAATGTTAGCATATGGTATGTCCGCCGATCAAATTGATGAATACATAAAAATTGGAGGAAGTACAGCGTTGGAGACGTTACGTAGATTTTGCACTGGGGTCATTCAGTTGTATGAGCAAGAGTACTTGAGAGCCCCAAACGAAGCTGACTTGCAAAGAATACTTGACGTTAATGAGCAGCGGGGGTTCCCAGGGATGATCGGGAGCATTGATTGCATGCACTGGGAATGGAAAAATTGTCCCACTGGTTGGGAAGGTCAATTTACTAGAGGTGATAAGGGAACCACCACGGTTATCCTTGAAGCAGTTGCCACTCAAGATTTATGGATTTGGCATGCCTTTTTCGGATGTCCAGGAACATTGAACGATATAAATGTTCTGGACCGATCGCCAGTGTTCGATCGTCTTGAACAAGGAAATACTCCACGAGTCAATTTCTTTGTGAATCAACATCCATATGATATGACGTATTATCTTGCTGACGGTATCTACCCTAATTATCCAACTTTCGTCAAATCGGTTAAACTTCCTCAAAGTGAAGAAGAGAAGCTATTTGCGAAATTTCAAGAAGGCTGTCGGAAGGATATAGAACGTGCATTTGGCGTGCTCCAAGCTCGATTCAAAATCATCCGAGAACCATGTCGAATGTGGCAGATGAAGGACTTGGCTCTAATCATGAGGTCATGTATCATATTACATAATATGATTGTTGAGGATGAACGGGATACATATACTCAGAATTGGCTTGACTTTAATGATCAATCCGAGGCAAGCGGATCTGGTAATCAGCAACCATTCTCGACTGAGATATTACCTGCATTTGAAGATCATGTACGTACTAGAGCGGAATTGCGTGATTCAAGAGCTCATAAACAATTGCAGAAGGATCTAGTCAAGCACATATGGGCTAAGTTCGGAAATTAATAATTTAATAGTTTTATTGCATTGTGAGTCGAGTCTATTGTATCGTTTGTTTTTTTTTCTTTCATTACTTGTATCGCGAGTTAAGCTTATTGTAACTTTTTTTTGTTTAATAATAATTATCGTTATTTCTCGTATTTATTTAATTACAATTAAAAAAAACATTAATTAAGTGTGATTTTTTTAATTATAAATTATTATTATTATTATCCCGAAAATATAATTATTATTATTAATTATTATTATTATTATTTTACTAATCATAAAAATAAAAGATATAAAATAAAATAAAAGTGGTGGGGTAGGATGATGAGTTGGGAGGGTGTTGAATGGAAAGTATTAAATAAGCTATTGGAAGGTGTAAAAGTTGATGGGTTGTTGAATGAGTAGGTGGATGGAGAGAGAAGATGAGGTGGAGTGATAAAGTGGGTGTTGAATGGAATTGGGTTATTGAACCATTGTGGATGGTCTTAGTAATTCAGTCGTTCACGTCGAAATGACATTTTGAAATGACTATTACACTATTCTGACAGACGATTTGATAAATTTAAATCACTAAAAACTGGCTTTGACTTGTGTAAAAACAAATACTCCCTCTGTCCCGTCCCAGCGTCCTAGCCTAAAGTTTTTACTTTCTTTTTTAGTCTGTTCTAACTTAAGTGTCTTAGTTGCTTTATTACCTAAAATGGACTATGAGACTCACTTGTCAATAAAAACTCCATACCCACTTTATCTCTCCTACTTTCACTTACTTACTTTTTCATACTCACAACATTTACTTTTTTTTAATTTCCGTGTAAAGTCAAACTCAGACTCTTAGGCCGGGACGGAGTAGTATTCTTATAATAAATTTTGGTTCCTAATTAATTGACAAATTATATTAATACTTAAAGTACTTAATAATAGAAAAACATATACTCATAGCACTTCCGTTATTGCTAACAAATGAGAGTGTAGGGTGATTAAGAAAATATGTAATAAGTATTGTGAGTGGATAGGAGAGAGCAAATAAGTTAGTGGATAGTTATTGTGAGTGGATATGAGAGAGAAAAGTGAATATTTTGAGTAAATAACATAAGTATGAGACGTCTAAAATGGAAATAAATAGCGATAAGTACGAGGTGAAAATCTGTTAGAAAACCCGTTTTACTCTAAGCTTCTCGTAAAATGTGTTTTTAAGTTGGCGCGGTGGCATTTTTATAATAACGGGAAGTTGTTTAGCGCTGATCGTAAGTGCCAGTGGTAGTGTAAAAAAGTGCCAGCACATGTATACTGGCACTTATTGACACTACCACTGCTAATTTTTAATAAGTGCCAGTATCAATGTTAAAAAGTGATAGTGTAATGGCTGGCAATTATTAACACTACCACTGACACTTTTAATAAGTGTCAGTATCAATGTAAAAAAGTGTCAGTGTACTTACTGACAATTTTTAACATTACCACTGGCACTTAAAAAACGTACCAGCTTTATGTTTATAAACGCCAGTATGAAATCACTGACTTTTTGTAATATTAACACTGGGCATTTACTATGGTTACCAGTATTTATAAAAATGCCACCACTTATTCGAATAATAATGCCCAGCATCTTTGAAAAACACGTTTTTCCTTAGCTTCAAAGACTCACTCAAGTACGAGATGGAGGGAGTACTAATATAAAATTTTGAGATGTAATTAATGGAAGAAATAATTAATTAAGGAGGTGAGACTCGTGTAGTCCATAACTTGTAAATGTGAATTTATTAGTTGAGCTCGAGAGAGTTCTTATTAAATCCGCCATAGATTTTCTTCACAACCCAATTTCTCAGATCCATTTTTCTCACTTCCAAAACACTCTCTCTCTCTTCTGCAACAATGGAGCTCTGTTCCTCCATTGAAAACCTCAAATCTCAACCCATTTATCTTCTAATCCTCTTATCTGTAGGTTCTTTAACCCTCCTAAAATCCTCACTCTCTTTCCTCAACTGGGTCTACATCAATTTCCTCCGACCTCCCAAAAACCTCAAGAAATACGGCTCATGGGCACTCGTCACCGGCCCGACCGACGGCATCGGAAAAGGTTTCGCCTTCCAATTAGCCCGGAAAGGTCTCAACTTAGTTCTCGTCGGCCGGAATCCTGACAAGCTCAAAGATGTCTCAGATTCAATTACTGCTAAATTCGGGAAAACCCAGATCAAGAATGTTGTTGTTGATTTCTCCGGGAACTTGGATGAAGGTGTTGAGAGGATTAAGGAAGCGATTGATGGGTTGGATATTGGGGTTTTGATTAATAATGTTGGGGTTTCGTATCCGTATGCTAGGTTTTTTCATGAAGTTGATGATAAATTGTTGGCGGATTTGATTAAGATTAATGTTGAAGGAACTACTAAGGTTACTCAGGCGGTGTTGCCCGGAATGGTTCAGAGAAAGAAAGGGGCTATTGTTAATATCGGCTCCGGTGCCGCCATTGTTATCCCTTCTGATCCTCTCTATGCAGTTTATGCTGCCACCAAGGCGTAAGCTTTTTTTCTCCTTTCTCTAGACTTTATTTAATGTTTACATGGTTATTTGTTCATTTATTTGATTTTAATTTATAATTTCGTGTTGGTTATGAAGAACAAAACATACTATAAGTAGTAGATAATCGACGTAGGAACTCGTGGGATGTGGATTACCTAGACAAAAAAATTACTATAACTAGTAGATTATTTCATTCAAAGGATGAATTCGTTTTATTTATCATTCAGTCATTGATATTATCCCACCAAAAATCAAGAAGTTGACTTTACAAATAGTTTATGCAGTTTCTTGCTATAATCTCCATCATTTTTGATATTATGTTGAGCTAAGTTTTATCTCTGAGTTAGTATGATTGAGTAATCTTATTGGGTTCCAAATTGAGACCTAGGGATCTTTGTTTGAGTATTGGCTTTTGATGATTCTATATATAACTGAATGACTTCTTTGGTTGCAGATATATTGATCAGTTCTCGAGATGCCTCTATGTGGAATACAAGAGGAGCGGTATTGATGTGCAATGTCAGGTATGCTTAAGTTTGAAGACCCCTCCAGCAACTTTTCTTTGGCTGCATTATTAATTTGGAACATGCCATTGTCATCATCTTTTCTTGCCTCGTAAATTGAGTACATTTGGGTGATTTTAGTATCTCCGGTTTTGAGTTGTAATGTGAACCTAAAAAGTTTTGACAATGCTAAACGTAAGTCACTCTTCGTAAGTCATAGATAGCTCATGGCTCATGCTATGGTTCTGTCATCTGACTCAAAAAGTGGATACAATGGAACATTGTTAAAACTAGGTCCGCATTTAAGTTTAAATGTTGTTAAATGGAAATATGCTACAAAGTAGAAGTTAGGTGTTCAAGTATCCACATCAAGGCCTCTATGATGGAAAGGTATCTTTTCGTGGGCTATTATGTCTACGGGTGGGTTCCAAATTTGAGTGGCATTTTTACAACTAAAACCAATATTATAAATAATGGTTGGGGACTCATTTGTGGAGTATAAAGGCAGTAGGTTATTTCACTGGGATATTATATACTCCCTCCGTCCCACCCGAAATAGGACGTTTTGCCATTTTGGGTGTCCCACTCGAAATAGGACATCCCAAAATGGAAAGCTTTTATTACTTTTTTATTAGTAGGACTCACTTGTCATACTCACAACAACTTTTCATTTATTATTCCCCACCCACTTTCTCTCTCCTTCATACCCACAACACCTACTTTTCAAACAACTTTTTATAATAAAAGATTATTATTCCTTAATCCCCGTGTCGGGACCAAAAATCCTATTTCGGATGGGACGGAGGGAGTATAGGAGTTGCTTTAACTTCTTCAGGAGGATAAGAATGGGTTTTCGACATGCCTCATGAGCGAAATTATTAATTATTTCATAGAACTTTTGAAAGAGTTTGATAAATTAGATATTTGTTGAAGAGGGTTGTCATAATTTTACAAACCATTAAAAGGGGAGCAGATACAGATCGAGAAAAAGCGTAGAAAAGCCTAGCCAAAAAGGCCTATTAAGTGGTCTTGAAAGTGCTCTCACAACAGTGCTTGAAAGTCCCCAGTCACACTCTTGTCTTTCTTTCTTAAGCCATCTTTTTTAAGACGGGATGTCGTGAGTCTTTTTTGAACCAAGACAACCCTATGTGTTAGTGCATGAAGCGTCTTTTATGTGAAAATTATAGCATAAATATCATAGCCAATTCTCTTTTTTTTTTTTTTTTTCCTCAAATATTCTTTATGTTGTCATTAATTCCACATACATATTGGAAGTTTTTTCCTTCTGATTTTGACTATGTCGCCCTTCTTATTATAGGTCCCACTATATGTTGCAACAAAGATGGCATCAATCAAACGGTCATCATTCTTCGTACCATCAACCGATGGTTATGCTCGTGCAGCCATGCGTTGGATAGGCTATGAACCACGATGCACTCCTTACTGGCCACATTCAATCATGTGGGCATTGGCTCATTCATTGCCAGAATCTGCCATTGATGCTTGGCGTCTACGTTTCTGCCTCGCAATCCGAAAGAGAGGACAAGCCAAAGACTCCAGAAAGAAGGAATAGATAATTACGAAAATACCCTCCACTCTTTCTATGTCTTTTCTTCGACCAACAGAAGAATTTGTTGTAGCTTAGTTTAGTGTTTTGGTTCCAGACCTAAAATTCATGGTTTATGTGCTCCCCTGTATTATGTATTTTTTTTCTTCAGTTTGTAACTGTTTGCCTATTTATTTAAGGTTGTTCTTCAACTCCCATGTTCAATTTCAAAAGACCAGAATGGTGATTTTGGTCAAAGAAGGATTTGGAATTAAAGTTCTTTTCCTGCAGAATGGCCATTTCCATGCATCATATTTTCATTCCCTTAAATCAAAGTAGACAAGTGAAGTAAGTTCAGCTTCACCATATTTGGTACTATCTCGGGAAAAATTATGTCTTGTGTTAGTATGGTTGAGTAATATTATTGCGTTTGGAATCCAAATTGATACCTAGCGACTTAATTCTTTGTAGTTGAATGACATTACTTGTATTCTTTGTTTGCAGATATATTGATCAGTTCCCGAGATGCCTCTGTGGAGTACAAGAGGAGCGGAATTGATGAGCAGTGTCAGGTACGCAGTATGCTTAAGTTTGTAAGAGCAGTCGAGTAACTTTCTTTGCTGTATTATTATTGTGAACTTGCGATTGTTATCATCTTCTCACGCCTCACATGTTAAAACTAGGTCCTCATTTAAGTCAAATGTTTTTGAATGGAAATACGCAAAAAAGTATAAGTTAGCTGGTCTTGTAGACACATCAAGGCTTCTTCGATAGGAAGTGTATCTTTTTCATGAGCTATATTGTCTTGGGGCAGGTTCCAAATTTGTGTTGCCTTAGAAACAACAACATAAATAATGCTTGAGCACTCATTTGTGTGGCCTTCTCAAGCTGTTGCAACTCAGTCGTTTTCTCTCTTCCAATCCATCACGCAAAGAAGAAATATGACCTCTCTTTCTCTGCGCACTTGCTCCTTACATCACGCCGCTATGAGGACGGATTTGTTAACGTTGATGGAGAAGAGCGGAAAAGTGATGGATTTGTCACTAAAGAAGAACGGAAAAGTGAATCGACGGTGGAGGGAGGCTGCAATTGACCCCAGCGACTTTGGCCCAAATAAAGTGCGCTTGATTTTATCACTCTTTTATTTATTTTCTTTTAAGAATCGGTTCAAGTCAACCAAGTACAGTCAACCTCCTCTCTTCTATTAGCGAGATCGAGGTCAAGTAGCAGTTACGAGCCGAGATGAGCTCTCAGACTAGTTCTCGACCTCCCGGGGCCGCCACCTCGGCGAGCTCGGAGCCCCCTCGGCGAGTCCGGAATAAAGACAGCATTAATGACCTGCATAGAGCCATCCTATCGCATTAAATGCCCAACGGACTTCCTTAGCTACCTACCATGCGCGGCGCCGAACATGTCACATCACGACATCCTCTGGTCAGAGCCCGTCCTGTCCGGATTGCCGACCTATCTCGCGACGACACGTGGCATGGTTGGTAAAGTCTATGCATAGACCAAAGGTCAGACCGCTGGACAAAAGGGGTAATATATAAGCCTTTTGTCCCTCTCTCTCAGGTATGATCAACCCCATACACACACCAAAAAACACACAGAGAACTCTATTCTTCTCTCACAAGGCATTCCACGCCTTGTTCTTAGACTTTCAAGAGAATCTTACTCTTACGCCCGAGGGTCTAAGCTGGGATCAAACCCAGCCTTGACCTTGACGGTTTCATTGTCTTTGTTGTGTTACAGGTGAAGTTGATTAAAGCCAGATATTCATCCCGTATATTGACCCCGAATTCCGTGGCGTCTTCAAGTGCGCTTGATTTTATCACTCTTTTATTTATTTTCTTTTAAGTTCAATTTTAATAGCTTTTAGAACTTCGGTTCATTTTGATTAACTATTTTGATTCTATTAATTTTTTTATTGCTGCTATTTTGTTGTTCAGATTACTGTTTCTTGCTGCCATTAGTTAAAGGGGATTATTGATTGATACTTTAAGGTTAAGATCATGTTTAAGTGCTTGAATCTTGAAAGAGGTTGAACTTTAGATAACAACAACAAATTCACAACTTTATTTGTTTCCTAGAATGAAACATGAATTTTAACCAAAAAAAAAGAATGAAACATGAATAGAAATTGTTATTTTCGATGTGTTAATTATAGTCCTATGATGGCAGTTGTATTCTCTGGCCTTAGAACCCTCTTCTTCTCCATACTCCAAGGCACATATCTAAAGAATTCGGGAAACCCTAACTACTTGCCACCCTCTGCACTAATTCAATATGTTCAATGTTCAGGTACTATATGTATTGTTACTAGTATCCATGCCCGTGCCAATGGCACGGCGACAGTATGCTTGGTGATCACGCGAGAAAAATTGAAAGATGAACCTCATTAAAAGTTCCTCCACTATCTAGAAATTCATCAAATAGACTAACAAACAATGACACACTACATATTAAATACAGAACTAAAGCACATTTTTACAAAATCAATATTGCTAAACAAATGGATATGGACTTCACCTGCCAAACGTTTTGAATGTTCGCCCACCATAAAATACTCCACAATCAGTAGTTAACTTTCAATAAAGGAAATCATGAAAAAAAAATAGTGGTACTCCCGTTAAAATGCAGAGAATTAGAGTAGCAATCTTACACTAATGTGAACAGAGATACCAATTTTCTTTTCTTTCTGATACTAAAAACCTAGCCAACAATCAAAGTTGGCATTCTTTTGGCCAAATGCAATGAAAATAACACAAAGAGTAGTACTACTAAAAGAGTTTGTCCTCCTAAGACCAGCTATTGCAAGGTATTGCAAGGTTTGCTCTTGGCTTGGACATTGGCACTTCATCACGTGCCTATATCACTGTTGCAAATGGTAGCCTCCATTCATACTCCCTCCGTCCCGCTCGAATCAGGATTCTTGGTCAAGTAAGTTATACTTTGACCAACAATTTGAAGAAAAAAATTTATCTTAATGAAAATCTAAAAATAGTTATTTAGTTTATTATTAATCGTGATACAATAACATTTTTTAAATCTTTATTAGCATTATTATTTTTCTTTAAATTATTGGTCAAAGTATAAATTGCTTGAACAATAATCCTAATTCGAGCGGGACGGAGGGAGTATATCTTTTTCCACCATCCAACCTAAAAGAAGTCATTCACCTGCAACTTCATCATTTTGCCTGTTTTATTTCAACCATTGATAATAATTGAAAATGGCGGAACCAAACAATTGAAAAACTGACATAATTGAAGCTTTGTTCAGGTAAGGAGACAGTATGACAATATTGACAGTACAAAAAGCGGTGATCGTATGAAAAAGGGTTAAAAATAGATTGTTTTTGTACTCCCTTTCCACAATACTGATTTTTCCCACTTGACCTTCTCCCTGTTTCCTATGCTGCCCTTCCACCATTTACCTCCTCAGTTGCTATTCCCCTTGCCAGTTTCTCCTCTCAACCCTTGTCCCCCTTCTCCCTTTTGCAGCCACCACCATCTTCCCCACTACCCGCCCCCCCCCCCCCCCCCCCACCTTTTTTCCCCAATTCAACAATCTCCACAAACCATTGTAGTTTGAAGCTTCTCTGTCAAAGCCTTTGCGTCAATTGCTACTTTCACGGCCGACACTTCTGCTTAGTCAATTGACATTTCCATCTACTTCGATTAAGAATTAACTCACCAAATTAGAGATTCTTTTTTTTTTTTTTTTTTTTTAGTTACCAATGCGGGTTAAGAGAAAGCGTGAAAACTAAATGAAAACTCACCTTTGCTTTTACCGACAACATTTTTCTAGATATATTTCAATGCCAATGGACCTGCGGCGCTGCGGTCGTCCCCAAAAGCTAGTGAATCAAATAGAAAAGAAGATCAATCTTAATTTTGTTCAGTCCCACAAAATTAAGTCAGCAATGAGTTGATAACAATTTACCTCTTTCATTTGTAATTTTTTAGGTTTATTGCTGCTGTTGAGGATTCTTCTTTCCCAAGCACTTGTTTTTCTTTGTTTTCCAACCACACTCAACTTGCCTTGTCTGACTTTCATAGAATCACACAATGGATGGATATAAATATAACTAAAATCTGTTATTCTTTGTCCACTGAAAGCAACCATCAAAACTTTCTTTTCTTTTAACAGCACATAGCACCAGCAGATCTATAAACCAAAATCAAGCATAAAACTATTACTTCAACCCAACCTATCAGTTCGAATCAATAGAGGCCATAAGCAGGTTTTACAACACCTGAAATGTGATAGTGGAATAACTAAAAAAACAGTTAACAACTTGACAAATTAAGCCAGCAAACCAATGAGTGTGGGAGATGTAGCAAATACCATATTCATAATTTACCACCAGAAAGGTTTAAGCACTGGACAAACTGAAGAGAGCTAATATTAATGGTATTACACTAATTCATAGGTTGGCAATTAACCAAAATTTGAAAGTATAAATTGAAGAAACGGATGGAGGTATCATTGTTTACCTGTACTCTTTCTCTTAATGAGCAAACGATTGAGGAGTCGGAGAAGTTGATGATCAAACTGAAGAGATTATTCATATTTTAAGTATAACCTAATTTCCACTGCCACTAACATAATAAAGTACCAATTAGATGTTCAACAATCACCGAGATCGATTACAAACCCAGAAGCAAAAAAGATTTTTTTTTTTTTTTTTTTGCCTTCGATCAACACTGAGAAAGAGTGCCTGAGTCGCAGAAGTAATCACGGCACGGGGTGGTAAGGTGGTTTGTCGTCTCGTCCAACGAACGCCTCAGTTTCAAATGGTTGGCGTGATAGGGTGACGGCTGTACGTTTGAGAAACAGAACGGTGAGTGGGAACGGAAACCGTTAATTAAGGGCCGTCAGATGATATTTAGATATTCAATCTGAGCCATCAGGATAAATAATAAAAAAAATAATAGCAGCCATTGGATTGGATGGTGGCGGTTGTGCTTTAATCTCAGCCGTTCTTTGTGTATTTTGTGGAGGCAGTTAAAACCATTCCCTTTTGTATTATAGACTAGTACTCGACCCGTGCCGATGGCACGATGACAATACGAAAATGAAAAGAACATCTTACAACCGTTAACCCCACCCCACCCGTCACTTTCCTCTTTCTTGTCAACCCCTCCCCACCCCACCCCGCTTACTTTCCACCTTTTCACAATTCTAAACCCATCCCGATACATTCTTTTCTGTAACCCCACCCACATACTCGAAGATGCCCACTCGCCGTAGAGACACATACTACCAAGCAAAAAACGTTCTATTGTCTATAGCTAGCGAAGAGAAGAAAACCGTAGTCACAATTGATGCTTTCTACCAAGCAAAAAACGTTCTATTATCTAAAAGTCTTGGTAAAGTTGGATTTTTCACATAAAAAATACTTCTTGCTTTGGTTGCAGGATGTTGAGTGGCCTCTTCTCTTCAGCTTCTCCACCAATGGCTTGGCGTCATTTACTCCTTTCACCGTCAACAAATCTTTCTGCTCGTCAATTGCCATCTTCATGCACCTTGTTCAATTAAGAAATAACTCACCAAAGACAGTCGAAATTTGTAACTTGCTCTTTGAAGGCAGCAACCAACACCCCAAACCGAAAACAGCCCCTCGGTATGCCTCCGTCTCTTGCTGCAACCTTAAGGCCGGCTTGCTCCAACCGAAGTCCTCTAACAGCCCCTATTTTTCTTTCTTAATATTTGACTACACCAAAAAATAAAAAATAAAACTTTGAACATAGCTGGCTCTACTCTACAGCCGGAAGCAAAGTTACTATTTATGCGGTTTCTTCCTCGTCTTGCTCATCAAACGAATCCTGAGCATGTGGGACATCCTTATGGGATACTTCCTGAACAATAAATTTAGCTTAATTAAATTATTCATCCACAACTATATATAGTATCAATAACAATTTTGTATGTACAATAACATAATTTAATTAACCTAAATTTATTGCTTAAAGTACATTGCCAACAAAAAAAAGTAGGAATTTCATTTTGGGACGGAGGGAGTAGTATTTACTTGGCACTTGTTCACTTTGAGTGAGCTCCATTGCTACTGCCTATTGGATCATCCATGTTGACATCATATTTCTCCATCCCACCAGTTAATCACTTAGAAGCCTAATGAATGTAGTGATCTCAACCTAATCTAAACCCTAAGACAAAAAAATTAGTCAGACCATAAGGACCAAATAAGTTCATATAAAAACTGACATATGAAAATCCCCTAAATGAGATTGAATAAAGTAGAGGCATGAAAACTCACATGTACATCTGACCATTTCCGATCTCCTTTCCATGAACAAAAACAATGGTGGGGTGGCCTGTGTCTACCAAATAGAGAAAATGGATGTCCTGTACCTGGACACTGGCAGCTTTTCTCTCTGCTTCTCCATACTTTTATACCTATGTCTGCATAACTAAAATCAAACCACAAATGTATATCAATGCTAAGTTCAATCTAATTATCCACACACAAATAGAAACATACAAATTTAAAATCAAATCCACACAGACAGAGAAACACACACACATATAAGAGTGATATTCTGAACAAATTAACCAAATCTTGACCTTCCTACTTGATATTTTGCTAGCACCTCCCTTAGAGCGGCAAAAAAAAATAATAAAAAAAAAAATAAAAATCCAAAAGTGAACAGAAACCGCTACCTCCAAGGATTCAACAACGCTTTAGGAACACTAATTTCTTCAACCAGTACTTCTTCTAAAGTAAGTGAAACAAATTCCTCTCCCCCCCCCCCCCCCCCTTCCCCCACAACCCAAAAATAGTAGTACCTATACTGCAATCATAACAGGACCGTAAGACCTACACAAAATCAAGTTGACCCAATTTCAAATGAATTGGTGTCCAAATTCAGGGATGATGTATAAGAAAAAAGCAACTTAAATTACAATATCTCAAAAGAACTGAACCCCATAATAAATTCGTTAAAGAACAGCTTTAGAATCCGCAGGGTACAGAGTGGAGGAAGAGGGGATAGAGAGGCGAACAGGGAAAGAGGGAGAGTGTTCGAATTTGCTGAAAATGGAGTTGGGGGGGGGGGAGTGCTTACTGTGGATTGAGAAGAAGAATGATGTAACGGGGAAACACCTGGGGAGAGTGAATTCGTGTGTAGGAAACGTCAAATTAGGGTACCCAACCGCTCAGTCGCTCACCTTCGTTATGCTTTAATAGATTTCGTTAACACTAACACCATTAATACCACCCTGACATCAAGAACCCAAATTTCAAAACCAACCTTCAAATACCGATTTCAAAACCTAGATTCACTCAAACATAGTTCAAATAATCATGAATGTTGCGTACATAATTAGCAATAAAGTTATTCCTCTTCCACATCTAATCCATACTCGTTTGTTTGCCACTACTTGGTGTCGTCTCTTAGAGAAAGGACCTAGTTGTGTTCGGCCTTGGAAGAACAGAAAATCTGCTAACGGTGGTAGAATACGAATGAGACACGCAAACTGAAAAGAAAGAGGTTGATTTCTGAGATATCTAAGCGGAATGTTAAATTCTGCTGGGTCAATCCGATGCTAGTAAAATGTTTAATGATGGCAGTAAGATTGGGCCATTGAAGAATGCGAGTTAAATGTCGACTGTTTTAAGTTTTCACTTCTTCATTTACCTTAGTTAACTTTATCTATCATTTACATTCAAATAAAATCTGCCCCGTGAGATGAATCAGGCATACTAAACCTCGTAGCTCTACACTACTACCACTGTATCATTATTCCTCCGCTCAAAGCCAAATCATAAAAGTACTCTCTCACCATAGCTACAAGCTGACCACCTCCCTCACCTTTATTTGAGTGCATACACACATCTCAAATGCACCTCAAATCTCAAATTTTCCTTACATGGAACAAAACACAATAAACTGTACATACATTATTCCTTTTGATTTTAACGGAAGCTACAGTTCCAGCCTGAGTAATTTCATCAAACAGCTTATGTGCACACCAAGAGCAACCCAATTTGGTGTACATACATTATTCGAATATACACAGGAATCTGAAAAGGGAAAGGAGACAGAGCATTTCAATGGAAGAAGTGACTGTGATACTTTAGGATTGTTCGAGATATAGAGAGATTGAATGTAGACGTCGCTTTTAACTTCCAACCAATCGAAAATTTACCTTCTTTGCTCCTCATACAGAATCGATTTGCGGTAAGGTTGAAGAGTAGATAGAAGGCAATGCTTCCAACCCAGCAAGGGCGACTGGTGGTTGAGATTGAACGGAAGGGGCGGTGATCAGGAAAGACGTTAGGTCAGAGCGAGCGTCGAAGCTTCAACAATGGCAGTCCCATTACTATTCTTCGATCTAATTAGGGAATAGAATACTCAAACATCAACGACAATAATCAAGCCTGGAAGTGGCACAGAGAATGCGATTGCGAAGTTGATAGAGAGCCCGGGTGATTTCAGAAACCGCTCAATGACAACCATCGGATCAGAGCACTAAAAATTAATCCAACGGCTATAAATAAACGGAAAATGAGATAGTTCAATCAAGGCCATTAGATTGGAGCGGTTTTGAACAAATCTGGACCCTTCTTTGTCTATTTTGTTGAGGCAGTTAAAAGCATTGCCTTTTGTATTATAGATTTTTTACATCAATTTTCGAACAACTTTTTAACTTAGATTTATTTTTCAACTTTCTTGAGGACTGATTCCAAATCAATAAATAAATGGTTTCTTTTACTATTTCAAAAGATCTTTTCTAAAAAAAGGCTATAAGATAAATTTTTTTTAGGAACAGTTTTACAGTATTGGTTATAAAATACTCCCTCTGTCCCAGAATGATAGTCCCCCTATTTTTCATGGGTTTTACTAGGGGTGAGCAAAAAAAAAATTGGAACCGGACCGGACCAAAGGAACGGGACCAAACCAGCTAAAATCGAACCAGACCAGTACATATGGTTTGATTCTGGTTCCAAAATATTATAGAACCAGTATATTGGTTCGGTCCTGGTTCTTGTTAAAATTAATTCTGGTTAGAACCGGACCGGACCAGTTGTGCACATATATACTATATATATTTATTTTATATGTATTATTATATAGTAAATAAAATTATATATTCACTTTTGTACTATAATTTTTCAAAGACCATTTAAATTGCTTAATAAAAAAAGACTCATTTAATTATTTGTAACTTTGTACCCAACTTAAGCTCCAAGGTTCCAAATCGGGCCAATTGCAATTTGGTTACCTGAGTTTTACAAAATTTTGCAATTGGTTACCAGGTTTGTCAAGGTTGCTATCTGACTCCTAAGTTTACTGAACCGGAGCAATTGGGTGTAAATCCCGTTACCCAGTTAAGAAACTAACAAAATCCCACCATGTGCGATTCACGTGTCTTTTAAACAAGGGTAAAAATGTCATTTCCAGTATATGGTTCCTGCAAAACTTGGATCCCAAAAATGACCTCAAGAATCCCGTCCAGGTCCCTCGCCAGGCTCTCCTTCATCGCCACCGTAACCCGGAGCCTCTTCACCGCAACGGAATCTCAAACCCAAAAGCTCGAACGGATCGCCGATGAGTTACTTAGCCTCACAAAGCTCGAGAAATACGACTATTCCGTCCTCTTCATCTACAAAATGGGATTCAACAAGTACGGGCCCGCCGTCACCGGCCTCGGCTCAGCCGGACACGATTCCGCGGCTGCAAAATCGCCGGACGCCAAGGCTTCCGACAAGGTCGTGTTTGATGGAAAGCTAGAGAAGTTTGATGCGGCGGCGAGGATGTGACACCCCGATTAATTAAAGGGATAGTTGTTATAAGTATAGCATGTGGGTATCATTAATAAAGAAATATTACATATTTCTATTTTTGTAAAAGATTGTGCTTTTAAATGGGACACCCAAAATCTCAAAATAAGTACTTTGTTTTGAGACGAAGGTGAGTACTTTATTTTAGAACGGAAAGAGTAACTTTCTAAATATAACGCAATATACTAATTTAATAATTAGTACAAGTTATTTTGGGGCGGAAGGAGTGATTTTACTCAATAAAAGAAAAATGGAAAGAAACAAGATAAAGAACAAATGGATGAGTCATTAAATTTGGAAGGGGCTACGTGTGCTTCCCTGGTGAAAGGAAAGGAACAGGGAAAGAGATTCGGTGGGTGTTTGGGCTTGGTTTCAACAGAGAAAGAAATAAGAAAAATAGCTACAGAGAGACGCGAGAGAGCAGAGAAGAAGGAAAACGAAAAAAAAAAATGGAGAGAAGAACATGGAGGTATAGATTGATATAATTTTTAAATTTGATTTATCTCTTCTATGCTTAGTTATGGATATATGGATATTGAAGTTTAATCAACTAAATGATGGAAAGATGAAGACTTATTTCTATATCAATTAACATGGTTTAAGTGTATTTGCAATGTGTGTTTTATGTGTGTGTATGCGTGTGAGGTGTGTGTGTGTGTTTTTGTTGGGTTATTTGTTTGATAATAGAATATTGATAATGAATTTAGTATGGGTATTTCTTTGCTTGCAACTTCAATTTAGTTATTGAATTGGGGTTTTGAACCATAGTCTTTAATTTTCAAATTGACAAATATTGATGTCTTGCTGCTGGGTTTGGGGAAGAAGAAGCTTGATTTTTGGAATTACGATTTGGTCCTTGTACTTTTGAAACAAACAAATTGGCCCCTGCAACTTTAATAATACTTATCAATTTTTGATTGTCCGTATCTTGGTCGTTTCTAATCGGAATTAGGTGAATCTTGAGTCCATGTCAACTAGTTTTTCGAGAGCTTTTCAATGGAATAAGTTTCAAAAACATATCGCTTATGTATTTTGCACAGAATCTCTATTTTAACAGCAGTGTGAGTTGAATTGGTTTGAAAGTCCGTCAATATTAGAAAATTCACAACTAAATTATCCGGACTCGGAATTGAGTGATTCTTGAGTCTAAATTTAATAGTTTTTTATTACCTTTCCAATAGGATAATTAGTTTAAGACAACTTATTCATGTAATCCCAGATTTGTTATTTTTGAGGCTGCTGTGAATTGAGTAGTCTTATAATTAATCAAATTTAGATAATTGATAATAAATAAATATGAATTCAGAATTAAATAATTCATTGGTCTAAATTGTGTACTTTTCTGAGTACTATCCATATTTGATAGTTAAACATATTTAGTTGTTGTCATTTGTAGTTGTTACAATGTTCTTATGATTTATTGTGAATTATTTGAATAGATACTAACCCTTATACCATTTATGTCTTTGTTATGTTAGATTGAGACGTTTATGCTACGTTGAATACTTTGTCTTGCATTAGCTCGGATTCGAGGTAAGGGTCTTGTCAACCTTGTACCCTTTCATTCTTTGGCTTCGGAATTATCGGATTGGTTTGATTTGTTATTCGTAATCGTTTATTGGGTCAATTCATTTGGACTCGGTTATTTGTTTTAGCTACTCTGCCATTTACACTTTGAGTATTTGACTTTGAATTCCTCAACAAGAGATGACTTTAACACCGGTTGTTATATTTGTGATTCTTAGTCATAGTGTCATTTGCGCAAGTGAAACTATGACGAAGAATCAACTTTGACTTTGAGCATTTGGCCAACTCAAGTGTTTAATGGAATTTGACTTCGGAACTTTGATGTGATGTTTGATTCGTTTGTACTCTTTCGGCTCCTCCCTTATATACTGGGTGGTTGGGTTTGTTATTGCTATTCGTTCTTGGTTGGGTTTCTATACAGTGCCACACCCTTTTGTGTTGGCAAGTCTCTTACTGGGCAATTTGTGCTCACCCTTTTCGTTACCCCTTTCCCTTCCAGGTGGAGTGCAGTTTTGACTATGACGGTTTTGCAGTACATTTGTGAAGTTAAGAGTGGAGCTTTAGTCTTTTGGACATTATGTGATTTTGTTTTTGTATGCAAGCTTTTGTAAAATTGTTAAAGTTAGAGAGTTTGTATATATTGGAGTTTGTTTCAAGTTTGTGTTTTGGTCAGAGGATAGTTGCTCTGATGTACTCGCTCCAAGTATGTGTATTGTGTAGTTTTGGTTTGTTATAAGAAAAGGAAAAATTCAGTTCTCATTTTGAGGTCTTGATTGGTATTCGGTTTTGTTCATCACTTCTCGAGGTTCGTCCAATGTCGGACTTCGGGGCGTGACAGGCGAAGATCAAGATTATTAAGGAAGTTAGGGCTTTTACTGAATTGGGGTTGAAAGAGGCTAAAGATTTGGTGGAGAAAGCACCGATTGTGGTGAAAAAAAGGATTACGAAGGAGGAAGGTGAATCGATTATGGCCAAGCTCAAGGAATTGGGTGCTACAGTGGTATTGGAATAATTTTTTCTAACTTTTTGTTAAATCAATTTTTAGCTTATATAGATTGATTCTTGTTTCAATCTTAAAATCAGTATGGGAGGACTCCAGTTCAGTTGGCAGCCATGAGTGAGCATTTGGAGGTAATTAAGGTGCTGAATCGGGAGGTGAGAAAGGAAGATGGGGAGTCGATTTTGCAGGTTTGTGTCGAGTATAATCGATTTGAGGCTTTGAAATTGCTGATTGAATTGTGGGGTGATGAGGGTGTTGCTAAGGTGGTCGATGGTGATGGGAATACTCAGTTACGTGAATGAGTTCTTTCACTCTTGTTTAAGGGTGTTGAAGATGGTGGTGTTAATGTAGATGGAAATGGTGTTTGAGTAACGAAATTTGTTAAATTTTTAACACATATGGACACATTTGATCAATTTTTTCCCAACCTGGTTAGTTTCGTTAAATTTCCTGATGAAATGGCAAGTTTGCCCTCTTAAAATCTCACATGTTTCGCACATGGGCTCCATTTCGTTAGTTTCTTAACTAGGTAACGGGATTTACACCTGATTGCTCCGGTTCAGTAAACTGAGAAGCCTAATAGCAACTTTGACAAACCTGGTAACCAATTGCAAAATTTTGTAAAACTTAGGTAACCGAATTGCAATTGGCCCTTCCAAATCGCTAAACCCAAGTCCTAGACTCCTAGTCTTTATTTTGTTATTTTCACTTTTCAACTTTATTTTTCATAATTCATATCCTCTTTTCAGTTTACCCAAAGAGTGCAACCTTAGTTTTCGACTCTTCAACTGACGCCTCTCTCCCTCCCAAGTAGTAGTTTACTTGAAAACAAATAAACTTCAAATGATTAGAACCGGACCAGACCAGACCAGTAGAACCAGAACCAGTGTGCTGGTTCTCACAAGTATTGGTTTGGTTCCGGTTCTAAATTTTTATAGAACCAGAGTATTGGTTCCGGTTCTGGTTTTGTGATTTTTGTCAAAAATTGGACCAAACCGGACCATGATCACCCCTAGGTTTTACGAAGGAACTTTGAGTAATAATTAAGGCTACTTTTAATATTCTAATGAAAATTTTAATTTGTTCTTGATACACCATTATAAATACTATTAATATCAATTTTTAGATTCACATTAACATAATTATAAGTAGCATTTATAATTGCTCAAAATTCCCTCGTAGTAACAATGAAAAAAGGTGGACTATCTTTCTAGGACGGAGGGAGTATTTGGTTTTATGAGATGATACAACACTTTGGCACTTATGGATTGCCTAATGACATTAGATGGTGTAGCTGCATTACTGCCTACATAAGTGGTTGTGAAGGAGCTGATTGAAGTATGAGAATTACAATTCAAATTTGCTCAAATTAACTATGTTCTTGATGTTAATCATACTGATCAGGATGGAAGCTGCCTGTACATTCAAGTTCTCATGCAAGCTAATTTGGGGATTCAAGTGCTTCAGGTGTTGCATAGTTTATACTTTTGTAGCCTTTTTTTTTTTTTTTGTCAGGCTGCAACTACAAGTGTTGTTGCAGTTTATCAGCAAATTGGACCTAATTTAACAACATTTCATGACATGCCCAAACTAAAATACGTATTTGACGAGCTTGCTTTTTCTCATAAAACTCATAGTGGCTCTGGTTTTGTGGGTGGAAGCTAAAAGTTTCTAAGAAAAAAGTATAAAATGATCAGATCGATAACCGTATTGACCTTGTCTACATTTCCATCCTATTTATGTTGTGAGCATATAAATTCTGTTTAAACAAGTTTGTTATGCGTAAATCACTTTATTTGTTCAAAATGTGTTCTCAGAGTGTATGCTCTACTGATATATAGTTGATACAAATCTGTGCTTGATGCTCTGTACTTCATATTAGCTGTTGACTTCATCTTATGAAACTGTCTCGACACAATGTAAATACCCTCCATAAACATCTCATAATGATCCATAAAATACAAATTCTCCAAGGTCCAGTGTTGGCAAGAGCTGAGCTTCTGAATATACCCCCTCAAGGATGTTGCTAGATGGGTTTGGGTGGGCAGTTCTGCAATCCCAAGGAAATAAAGGTGCTAAAAACATCTCATAAGAGATTATACGACCATCAATTCAGAGGCATGTATCATCTTCATATGTTGGAAAACAGGAATCCTGGCATTGGTTCCCAAGTCCAGCATCTGTTGTGGAATTGACCCTTCCCAACCCAACACCCAAGCAAATCGCAAGAAAAACTCAGCACCACAAACAAGCACAAGAAATAAGAAACCCAAAGCAAAAGAACAAAACGAACACAAGAAATTGTTAACCCAGTTCGTCAATATGTTTGACTAGGTCTGGGGGCACTACCAAGCCAGGATCTTGCACTATAATATGTAAATATGGAGTTACAATGAGTATGGGGGTGGAACATTGCTTATATAGCAAACCTAGAATAAAACCTAACCCTAGATGGACAAAGAAACCCGAAATCTGGCCTAAAATCCGTCTCATTCCAGACCTGCCTCGACACTTGGGCGGTCGCCCAAAATGCCTCTGGACGGTCGCCCAAAACCAAGTTCTCGCTGATGATCCTTCTGATAAAGTGGGCGGTCGCCCACAATGATCCTGGGCGGTCGCCCAAAGCATCAGCCCCTCCGACGTGATTTTCTTCTTTGCTCCATTCGCTAGTTCCCGGTTGGTCCTCTATTCCAACAATCTCCCACCTAGAGATCAACCGCATATAAGCCCCGTATCCGTTCTTCAACTCATCTTTGGTGTCTTCCTAGTGCTCACCTCGATCATGGTAGTGCCTTCCTCCTCCCCTATTCTCCAAACCCCGTTGAAGCTATACCCAGCTTCAACTTCACATTGCTTGAGAAACCTGGAGCCTTTGCCTCCGATCTACACTCACCGTTAGATCTACGCAGCGGAATATCCGGTCCTGGAGTATTTGGTCCATCTTCAGTGACCCCTTTACCTTGGTCATCATGAACCGTGCCGCTCCCACCCGAGTTTGGAATATCCATGCAAATCACATTTGCATCACTGCATTCCTTGAACTCCCCGAGCTCATACTCCCCACCATTGTCCGACATCAAGTTTTTAACCTTGATCCCTTCCGATTCTTCACCAAGGCCTTCCACTTCTTAAATATCCTGAAAGCTTCATCTTTCCCATTTAAGAAGTAATCCCTGACCTTCCTTGTCGAATCATCATTGAAGGTCATGTAATATGACACACCACCCCGAGAAGTTACCGGGGATACCCCCTTCTCACCCATGTGACCCAATCGACAGTGCCACAAATCCGTATCACCCTTGGCTGACGCCACCGCGATACTATCCTTGGTGTTTGTCAAATACAATCTTCCTTCCCTATTACCCCGAGCGATCTCACAATCCTCCTTGGTAATAACCCAGTTCCTGCAGCTAAAAGTTACCGTGTAACCTTCTTCACCCAGCTGCCCAACTGATATCAGGTTCTTTTTCAGACTCGGAATGTGTCTGACCCCGTGTAGATGTAAGACGTTCCCGTCCGATGCTCCTATTCTGACATCCCCCTTCCCCTTGATTTCCAAAGGCTCGCCATCCGCCAGATAGACCTTACCGAAATCACCGGAAGTGTAATTTTCCATTGCCCCTGCATGCCCGCATGAGTGGAATGATGCCCCCGAATCCAGCACCCATGATTCTAGCGCACTACTAACACTTAGAACCAGTACATCTTCACCTTCGACTATCACATTCACCGATTTATCCCCTTGCATGGGACAATCCCTCTTGTAGTGTCCTAACTCCTTACAATGATAGCACTCTACCGATCCTCTTGCAACCCTTGGTCTTTCTTTGTTCTCCACAGACTGATCCCCACCCCGGATTACACTTTCCCTTGATCCTGTTCTCCCTTTATTGCTAGAACCCGGTCTTCCCCTGCTAGTTGTAGCCAAGACCGATCCCGAAGTAGACGGTGTCCCCAACTTCTTTATGCGATTTTCCTCGCCCAAGAGGAAGTCCTTAACATCATCATACTTCAATTTGTTCTTACCCGCTGAAGCATTTAACGCTGTCACCGTTCCGCTCCAACTTCCTGGTAAGGACGCTAGCAATAAACACGCATGAACCTCGTCACCGAAAGTAATCTCCAACGCAGCCAATGAGTCTATAACATCCATAAACTCATCGATGTGTTTAGCTATGGATCCTCCCTCTTGCATCTTGAGACTACCCATCTTGCGTATCAAATCAACCTTATTTGCAGCAGATGAAGTTTCAAATCTCTCAGTAAGATAATCCAATAGCTCCTTGGTGGTTTTCGCCTTCCTGGTAGTCTTCGCGATCCACTTCGACAAAGTAGATCGAACCACCCCTAAGGCTTTCCGATCCATGAGATCCCAGTCTTCCTGTTTTTTGCTTTCCGGCTTGACTCCTGTTAGAGGCTTATAGAGATCTTTATTATACAAGACATCCTCTATTTGCATCCTCCAATATCCATAGTCAGACCCATCGAATTTCTCCACCGCTTGTTTATCCTTGCCCATTCCCAACCCAACACCCAAGCAAATCGTAAGAAATCACCGCACCACAAACAAGCACAAGAAATAGATACCCAAAGCAAAAGACAGAAGAATACAAGAAATTGTTTACCCAGTTCGTCAATATGTTTGACTACGTCTGGGGGCACTACCAAGCCAGGATCTTGCACTATAATATGTAAATATGGAGTTACAATGAGTATGGAGGCGGAACATTGCTTATATAGCAAACCTAGAATAAAACCTAACCCTAGATGGACAAAGAAACCCGAAATCTAGCCTAAAATCCGTCTCAGTCCAGACCTGCCCCGACACTTGGGCGGTCGCCCAAAATGCCTCTGGGCGGTCGCCCAAAATCAAGTTCTCGCTGATGATCCTTCTGATAAAGTGGGCGGTCGCCCAAAGCATCAGCCCCTCCGACGTGATTTTCTTCTTTGCTCCATTCGCTAGTTCCCGGTTGGTCCTCTATTCCAACAGCATCGAGCTGAGATGGACCTTATTTCGTTCGTCGTGTTGGAGGCTCAAATAATGAAATTCCATGGAAGATGAAAGCATCGGTGATACAGTCTTCATGTGCCCACGATGGGGCACTTAGGTCTTTTGCTGTTTGCCAGGACAAGCGTACTGTTTTCACGGCTGGGGTTTGGTGCAGGATTCAAGGGAACTATTATAAACTGGGATCTGTCTAGAATCAATTCATTATCGGGCTATCATGGCCATGAGGAGGTGTGTTTCCTTTGCCGGTGTGGTTTTATTATTTATTACTCCCTCTATCCCGGAATAAATGTTATAGTTGACAAGTTAATGTTTTTAAGCTTTTAGTTATGTTTCCGTGATTGCCCCAATGTATTCATATGGGTAGAGTAGCGCTTCTCGTGGCATTGCAATACTTGTGTGGGTGTTAAAATGGGTAGTATAGGAAGATCGCCAAACTTGACACCTATTTTTTAGTAATGCGACATTTATGGGGCATACTAAATTACAAAATAAAACATTTATTACGGGAGAGAAGAAGTATAATCAATTGCTATTAATATCTTGGATTGCTGTCACTTCCGCATATTGGATTGCTGCCGGGCTTAATTCTGGTAAATGCAGGTTGTTTGACATGAGGAGTGGAAATATAATCGCCTCATGGAAGGCTCGTGATGAATATGTGACAAAGGTATGATCTATTGTTAATAATTCAATCACTTTGTGCATTTTGGTTCATTATGTACTACTCCCGCAATTAAGTGCCAGTGGATCATTTGTTTGTTTCCAGCTCTCTTGACAAGACTATACAGATTTGGGACCTTAGAAGGTAGTAATTCGTTTGGCTCTAGCTAGACATGCCCGGTTCACCTGAACCGCCGGTTCCCGGTTCATGAACCGGCGGTTCACGGTTCATCTTATACCTAAACCGTCTAAAACCGTGTATATACGGTTCACGGTTCCGGTTCACCGATTCATCCCGGTTCGTGTTTTTTTTTTTTTTTAATCCTCGACTAAAATTTACATTTTTTCTTTTAATATTTTAAAAATTAAATGAACCTTAAATATTTTTAAAATATGTTTTTTAAATGCTTTAAGAAAAGAATATATATTTTTTTAAAAAAAAATAAAGCAAATGAGCAAAAATTAAAAGAACCCTAAACCTTATAATTTGATTAATATAAATTAAAATTACATAAAAGAGAATTACATTATCACAACAACCTAAAGTGAGAAATCAAAATTATAAAATATGACGTAGACTTAAAATGTAAACTATTATATTATTACACTTACACATAGCATAAATGCATAATACGAAAAAACGTCAAAAATAATAATACGTGGTTTAGGGTTTACCGTTTACATATTACAATGTAACGATTTTAAACGTCTCTTTCAGGAAGCTTTTTAGTTATATGCTTCTTGAATACACCGTATCCATTACCTTTTATAAAGAAGTACTCTTGCCCACAATACTTGCAAATCAATTTATGTGTTATCGGCATCGGGTTTGGCTCCATCCTTCGTTGTGATCGTAAAATGGTTGCCAAGAATGGTCAATTGTCCCTCATTCATAATTGGTGTGTAATTGTTTGAATTAGAAGCCATTGGGTGTGAAGAAGGGGTGAAAGTGTAACAAAAGAAGGCTGAAAGTTATAAAAATAAACTATTTTCGTCAATAATTTAATGAAAAAACGGATGGATTGTAATGAATTTCACAAAAGTGATTGTAGAGAGAGATTAATATAGAGAGAATTTGTGATCTGCTAATCTGGTTTGATGTGGGAAAATAGTGGAAAGGGGGGGTAGTTATAGTTAAAATGGGTGGGAATTTTATTTTTTATTATTGCAAAAAGACCTTCCGGTTAATAAATAAAAACGGCTAGTTTTTTCTTGAGAAGGAGTAAAGGAGTGTTTGTGTCTCTGTCAGGCTCAGCTCAGCCAGCCCCCCCCCCCCCCACTCCCCCAGCCCAGCGGCCCAGCCAGCCCACTAAGCCCACGCCCGCCCCAACCCTTTTTTTAACAGTGCAGTACTGCAGTGGGCCTAACTCCTAAGGCCTTGGAGGCTTGGCCCATAATAAGCATAACAAGTGCAGTGGGCCTAAGCCCAAGCCTGCCCCAGCCAGCCTTACCTCAGCTCAGGTCCTCAGCCATTTTTTTTAAGCTGTTAAAATTAAAAATAAACAGCCGAATATCATTTAAAAAAAACAGAAACTTGAAAAATCTCTTATGATGCAATAAATAATAATAAAAAAATTCTTTTTCTTTTTATGAATACTTGAATAGAAGAAAGGGACGGTAACCTTATAATTTTATTAATTTAATTTAAAATTACATGGAGGGGGACAACTAACCTTGCCCTTTTATTATTAAGGGAGGACATTTAGGAGCCTTATCTCATCCTAAATACTAAATTACAATTGAATTAAAATTATAACTTAACGATCTAAACTAAGTTAACGGTACATTTTCACCTTCACTAACTGAAGGTGAACCATCTTCAATAGTTATAGGCCCATCAAAATATGCCTCTTCATCACTAGACCATTTTTCTTCTTGATCCCGAATTTTCGCCCAATAAGAATCTCCAACACACATTTGATTTTCTAAGTTTTCCACATTGAGCCTTGAACGTGTTGGATCCAATGTATTTCCCAACATACTAAATATTTGCTCTACCGCTACCGTTGAAGCCGGAGATGCAAATACTTCCTTTGCAATTCTCGAAAGTATAGGAAATGTTGTTACCCTTTTTTGACCACCACTTAAGAATGTTGAAATTATCTCCAAATGCTTCAAAAGTAGTCTCAAGATATTGCTCTAGTTCATAGGGCGTGTTAGAAGTGGGAGCCCTAGGATGTTTGTTCATGCTATACACTTTATCACTCCAATTCTTTTTTCCAAGTCGACCAATTCCACATCCAACATCTACTCCACCACCACTTCTAATAGGATCAACACCACTTTGAGGATCGGAAGTGGTTTGATATTCCTTGTAAAGAGTACTTAAATCCTTTTCAATCCCTTTTTTAATACTACCAATTGCATCATAGTAAGCCCCTTCACCTTGATAATGATACAAATTATCATAATATAATCTTAATATATCTTCTAAACCGTTCAATCGAATTCTTGGATCAAAAACTTTAGCTACCAAAAAAAGTTTGGTATTTCCTTAAAATACTTTTCCCATTTCTCCCTCATTTGCTTTATAGCAACACCCACTTGAGGATCATCCCAAAATTCACTAAAAACCATTGCAACATTTATGCAATGATCCAAAACAACATTTGAAGTGGGGTAATAAATACCCGACAACTCAACGGTAGCATCTTTGAACACCTTCAAAATTTCCAACACATTGGAACAGGCATCCCATTGAAATGGAAATATTGGCTCCCGATAGTTTATATTAGTCAAAAATGCACAAACTTCATCCTTGTAATCCATAGATTGAGACAACATTCTATAGGTGGAATTCCACCTATGCGACACATCGGAAGCAAATCGTCTTTCCATCACACCTTTGTTCTTGCAAAATCGAAGCCATTTGTTTTGAATTGAAGCATATCTACCAATATGACAAATAGCATCTCTAATGGGAGTAATCGTGGGACTCATGGCGCTTAAAAAATCTTGAACACATAAATTTAAAATATGACATATACATCTAACTAGTGAACCACCCGTGCGATGCACGGGACAATATTTTGTTGAATTATTAAAGAAGGAAATGATAATTATTTCGTACTATGGTATGTTTGTGGTGAATAACAGTGTATTAGGAGGAGGAGATGAGCGAATAAGATATGAAACATGAAAATATGGAAATGAAAATACAGAGCACTTTAACAATGATGATATGTAGTTATGAAAATTTAAAGTGATTAATTTATTACATAAAGGAGTGCAGTGGGTGTAATAAAATATGAAACCTAAAAATCTGTAAATCAAAATACAGAGAACACTAACATTGTTGATAGGTAGTCATGGAAATTTTAAAATAAATAATTTATTACACGAAGGAGTGCATTGGGTGGAATAAGTTGTCACAATATTAAAGAATGTCCATCAACTGACTTAATGCAATAAGTTTAAATCTTAAGCTTCATATGGTTAAACAACAGACAATAATTGTCCTCATTTTTATTTTATTTATTGAAGCAAATAATTGTCCTCATTTAAGCTTTCTTTTAAGCAGTTTGTCCATATAGAATTCTTTTAAAAAAAATTATCAGTGGAAATTTATTATTATATTCGTCTAAAAAAGAATGTCCAAAATTTTAAACTTGCTTTAAATTTTTGAATACAAAACATAATGATATTGATTTTTGTACGGAGAAAAATAATAAGTTTTACAATTTAAAACAGAAAGGGTAGGATAAACTAAAAATGTAAACGTACTTTAAAATAATGTGACCCATTTCTCATACTCACAACCAATATTCACTAACTATTTTCTATCTCACTTTCTCTCTCCTATCCAACTACCTACTCTCACAACACGTCACATTTTTCACGTTTTCTTTAACTAATAAGCCCAACTAAGCAAAAAATGTACTCCCTCCGTCTCACCCGAAATAGGATTTTGGTAAACTTGACTTTATTTTGATCAAGTCTTTTGAAGAAAATATAATAATCCAAATAAAAATTAAAAAATTGTTATTGAATCATAATTAATAATACTCTCAATAATAATTTTTAAATTTGTATTAGGAAAATTATTTATTATTTAAATTAAATTGTCAAAGTATTAAAAAAACCATCAAAATCCTATTTCGGGCTGGATAAAGGGGGTATTCAAGTGAAAGTGGAATAAAAATGTAAATATATGTAACCTAACACAGATTCCAAGTTGGCTTCTACAAAAAGTGACAATACAAAAGGTTGGGAAGAAAAGTAAGGGACTGAAAACCCTAACTCGGTGTTGGAGCTGAAATGACGGTTGACAAAAGTAGCAAGCGAAACCCCTACTTTTACGAATAAAGAAAAAGCTCCATTTTTTTTTTTGATGCCCAGGTTCACCAACTTCGCCAGACTTACGGTTGCTCGGCCTAGCTCCGCCAACTACTCCTGGGGGTAGTAGTTCCGGTCTCTCTTCCCTACCACCCGTTAAATCGCGGGATGTGCCTCAGTAGCCAGGGTTTGAGCACATGTCAACTGATAACACAATAGAAGGTCCGACCCCGGAAAAGAGCCCGGAGAGCTCCGTTGTGCCAGAACTTACGGTTGCTCGGCCCTGACACTAATTGCTCCCACCAAGAATCGAACTCACACTCTATACCTCCAGAGCAACAACTTATGTCCCCCTCCTTAACCACTGAGCTATGCTCCGGGGGACAAAAGCTGCATATTTTAGTCATAGGAACTTATTGCATGTGTATGAGAACTCAATGGGTGGTCCAAATTCTTCTCTGGCCAACACCAATTAGAAGCACACATTTTTAGAGAAGGTCACGATAGAAGTAAAATTATTAAACTACTAACCGTTATTCCTCAAATGTAAAACTAATAACAGAAAAAAAAAATCTAAAATAATGTAAAATACTCATTTGATCCCTGATTAAGGTTTTAAGTTGATTTATTACTTAAAATAGATAAAGAGACTTACTTATCATTCGCACAACAAAAGCTCTTCACCCACTTCCTCTCCCCCACTTTTCCTACTTTACTTTACATATTCACAACATTTACTTTTCCTTAATCTCTGTGTATAATCGGAATAAAAAAAAAATCACTTATTATGTATCCATAAATATTTGCCCTTTCTACCCATTACCACAGTCGCCGTCTTCTGACCCACCAACAAATGAGTTGAGTAAAATTAGCAAAATTGAGATGAGTTAATACGCCTAAAAGGCTAAAACCAGAGGACTTCGTATGCTCTTCTCCGGCTCCCTTTACTGCCTCTGCTTCCTTTCATTTTGACGCCATCTCCATCTCCAGCCTCGCTCTCAATTTCTCTGCCTCATCCCATTTCGTATATGCCTCCTTATTCTGACAATTAGAAACCAAGAATTTACCTCCAAAGTAGAATCATCGTCATAAGCAGCCAATGTGAGTATGTGACCCAATTCCAACTCTCTAAAAAAGCCCTCTGCAAACAAAAATTAACAACTTTAGTCACATTTTGATCTTTGTGTGTGCTTCCGTGTGTGTTTATGTGTAATACAGTGGGATTTTCTGACATGCTTTATTGATTCAATTCTTGCCGTCCAACCGCCGACGACCTCATCCTACTTCAATTGGAGTTTCAACCATCTTGAATCTGCAATCCACGATGCCAATTAAGATCTTCGAGTCCCAATTTCGTCTTCTAATTCCTAGTGCCTTCGTCATCTCCGTCACTTCATCTTCTGCAACCTATATTCCATAAGAAAATTGAAAGTAGTAAGCACTTTGTGTAATTAGTGTGTCTGCGTGAATTCAGATGTGATTAGTGTGTGTGTGTTCCTTGCGTGCATCGTCTATATGGCTGTGTGTGTCTGGGTCAAGAAAGAGAAAGAGTTTTGGAAAAGATTTAGCAGATGCAAAAGCCTTCATAACCTTAAATCCGGACCCTCTCAACCCCTCCTCCACACACACACACACACACACCAAGCTGTCATGAGAAAAAAGATCAACCTGTAAAAGCAGGGTCAATGGCTTAAGTCAGAAAGGAAGTGATATCAAAAGTGTTGTCACTGCAACGATATCACTTCTGGCAACACTTTACACACACGAGCAGAAAACAGTTTCTGAAAAGAGTTTGCAGCGGAAAATCAACACAAGAATTATTTTTCTCAAGATATATAAATTATATATCTTGAGGGATGCCTCAAAAGGCGAGACGTTTCACTAATAATATGAAATGAAGTACAAGGCCGAGAGTTCCCTAATGCTATTACAATGTAAGCTTTGTGGAACGACTAAGTCTATTACACAGAATCCTAACCTAGCCAAGACACTTATAATACTCGATACAAGAATATAAATATGTTTGGGAATTTATAAGGAACTAAGGAATGTGTAAGACTTTCTTGTGAGGAGTGTGTCTTCTTGCTTCAAGTGTTGTAAGTGTTGTATCTTCAATGTTTCACACCCACTTCTGGCAACACTTAACACACACGAACAGAAAACTGTTTCTGAAAAGAGTTTGCAGCGGAAAATCAACACAAGAATTATTTTTCTCAAGATATATAAATTATATATCTTGAGGGATGCCTCAAAAGGCGAGACCTTTACTAAATAATATGAAGTGAAGTACAAGGCCGAGAGTTCCCTAATGCTATTACAATGAAAGCTTTGTGGAACGACTAAGTCTAATACACAGAATCCTAACCTAGCCAAGACACTTATAATACTCGATACAAGAATATAAATGTGTTTGGGAATTTATAAAGAACTAAGGAATGTGTAAGACTTTCTTGTGAGGAGAGTGTGTGTTCTTGCTTCAAGTGTTGTGCTTGCAATGCTTCACCTCCTTCACTATTTATAGGCTTCAAGAATACTTGGGAGTTACTCATAATGGCTTAGAGAGGTGGTAAAAACGCGGTAGAGAGGTGGAGTGGAGTGACCGAACATGGGGAGGTTATTTTCCACATTTCCTAAAATGTAGGAACTAATTCTTGGTGCCCAAGTCCATGCATACCCGATTTGTACCTTCATGCTATGAACGCCTTGTACCTTTTTGATCAACAACTCAGCCTTTGAATGGGTCAAATCCCATGTGTTTGTTGTGAATTAAATCCCCACATGTTTATGGATAAAATCTCATTTTATCCATAATTCTCCTTTTTATCTTCCTTGCAATATCCTAGCTTGTATTATACCTGTAAATTGGACCAACATAATAACAAACCTTGCAATAATATTAGATAGAGAAAATTACCACCTAATCCCTCATCCTAATCGAATTTACCACCTAGTCCATGCTAATATTTTTTTTACCACCTAGTCCAAGCCAATAGTTTCTTTTACCACCTAGTCCATTAGAGTTATTAAATCCCGAAACTACCCCTTATCCAAATAAAACAACCCAGCCTTCCCCCTCCTCATTCAACGCACGCAGACCCACAATTTCGTTTTCTCTCTCTACACGCATCCAAGTCCGGCGACCCTTCCTCCACCTCCGGCTACCTCCCTCCACCTCCGGCGACATCCTTCCTCCTCCGGCGACCCCTCCCTCCACCTCCGGCGACCTCCCTCCACATCCGACAACATCCTCCCCCACCTTTTTTCTGTAGATCCGGCCATCTCCCTCCCCCTCCTCCGGCGACCGCCTCTTCTTCCTCTCTGTCCAACTCCGACTAGCAGATCGAACAACTCCGTTGACCCCCTCCCCTTCAACCGTCGGCGGCTCACTCCCCTCCCACCTCCGATTTCGCACCTCAGATCTGGAATTCGCCGACAAGCCCAAGCCGCCTTCTTCTCTCTCTTGCGTTAAATCACGCCGGAGAATCTGTTTTCTGCAGAATCGGACTTCTCCCATCGTCGGCGCATCATTTCTTCTCCGTCACCGGCAACTATGATCTGGTGAGTTTTTTTTTTTTTTTTTTTCGAAACACATGATCTGGTGTGTTCTTTTTAGTTTAATCGCACTTTTTTCTTGTCTATTGATTACATTGGATTGAGGGATTTTGTATTTATTTTGTGATTGTAAAGTAACTTTTACCATAGTTTTGAAAATGATGAACTTTGGTTATCATTGTACTCATTATGTTTAATTGAGGAATTTCACATCCATTTCGTGATTATGAAGTCATTTTCACAATTGAATTGGTAATGGTTGTACTTCGGTTTTGGTTCTTGTAATGGATGGTTCAATTAGGTTTCTGTTGTCTGTGCTGAATGTATGTGATTATTTTAATTGATGTTGCTTAATGTGTTTCGTTGAAGTGTTGAGTAGTTTGAGATTATAACTTCGAGTTTTGTGGTAATCTGTAGTCATTCTCACTTTGTGATGAGTTGTGTATAGGCAACATTTAATGGAATTTGTTTTTGAAAAAAATAGGAACTTGTTATTGGAATTTGTTTTGGGAACAACTTTGAACTTGTTGTTAGAACATCTGTGAACCTGTTCTTTGGAACAAGTGCGAACTTGTTTTTGGAACAAGTGCGAACTTGTTATTAGAACAATTACGAACTTACAATTGCGAACTTACAATTGCGAACTTGTTCTTTGAGCAAGTGCGAACTTACAATTGCGATCTTGTTCTTGGAACAAGTGCGAACTTGTTATTGGAACAATTGCAAACTTACAAGTGCGAACTTGTTCTTGGAACAAGTGCGAACTTAGAATTGCAAACTTGTTATTGGAACAAGTGCGAACTTGTTATTGGAAAAATTGCGAACTTGTTCTTGGAACAATTGCGAACTTGTTCTTGGAACAAGTGCGAACTTACAACTGTGAACTTGTTCTTTTAAAAAAAATAGTATTTTTTTTTGATAAATGTGAATTTGTTCTTGGAACAAGTGCGAACTTACAATTGCAAACTTGTTTTTGAAATAATTGCGAACTTACAATTGCAAACTTACAATTGCGAACTTACAACTATGAACTTGTTCTTGAAAAAAAATAGTTTTTTTTTTTTTTAGTAATGTTTGAATTTGTTCTTGGAATAACTGTAAACTTGTTTTAGAACAACTGTGAACTTACTGATTAGTTCACAGTTGTTTGGTCGACGGAGTTGGTGGTCGCCGGATTCGATTGTGTTCTTAGTAGTTTTGTTGACAACTGTGAACTTACTGATTAGTTCACAGTTGTTTGGTCGCCGGAAATGGTCGCCAGAGGTGGTCGCCGGATATGGTGGCCGGAAAATGGTCGCCGGAAAATGTTGGCCAGAATATGGTCGCTGGAAAACGGTGGTCGGAAAATGGTGGCCGGAAACGGCCGCCGGGAAAGTGGCCGGAAAAGGTGGTCGGAGATTGCCGCCGGAAAATGGTCGCCGGAGGCGGTGGCCGGAAATGGTCGCCGGAAAATAGTGCCGGAAAAGTGGCCGGAAAAAGGTTGCTGGAGACTGCAGCCGGAAAATATTGCCGGAAAAGGTGGCCGGAAAAAGGTTGCCGGAGGTGGTGGTCGGCCGGAGGTGGTGGCCGGTCGGTCAAAGTTGTTGACCGGTGAGAAGGTGAAAGGTTGAGGAGGGAGGGATAATCATGTAATTTCCAGTCATTTAGTAAGGGCATTCATGCCCTTTTAATATCCATTGGACTAGGTGGTAATATTGAAAATACCTTGGACTATGTGGTAATTTAGATTCTAATGAGGGACTAAATGGGAGTTGCCCCTATTAGATATTAGTCCAGCAATTATTTAAGAAGCAAATATACAAATATAATAAAGTCTGCCCGTCGGCAGCACTGGGAAGGTGTGGTTATCACTTCTGGCATCACCACATTCTGCACTTTGTGAATACCCCTTTCCGATGAAGCGACGCATGGGAAGTATCTTGTGATTATTTTTATTTACAAAAGGAATATTCTTAACGACATTAAAATTATGAGAGTCGCCACGCCGTTTTAATTAAAGCCAAAACATTGAAAAAAGCATTTTAGTGGGTTTGGGGGTCAAATTACAACAAGAGAAGAATATTAAACGTTATCACTCCTATTGCCCGAATTGATCGGTCTTTCTATCATGATGAATGTGTTAGTAGTGTGTTAGTGATTTAGACCGGATCCGAAGATTGCCTACGTTCCCCTCAATGTGAGAAGCTCAGGTCAGCGTAGTTCGCACATAATTAGAATGTGGAGAGAGAATAGGGATCATGCATAATGAAGAGGGAGGATAAAGAAACATGCAGGATGATCACATCCTAGAATAATGACTATGCCATCAATGAGATCTCAATGAACATCCATCACATTCATCATGGGAAGATTATTGATCATGGAAGTAATTACCTAAAGTTTAGGGTTTAGAAATAGTTCCTAGATCATCCTTGGGTTGATGAACCCTAGATCATCATCGGCTATGAAATAACATGCAAACATGAAGATCACAACCCTAAATATAGCATAAATAAGGTTTTAATCTATGAATATGATGAACATGCGAAGAACATATTATGAACATATGAATGAACATGCAAAGCATATGAAGAAACTATGAATAAACATGTAAGAACATGAATATAAAAGATCTACATTAAAAATGATGCAAGAACATGAAGAAAAAGTTAGAAAACTTACCTATGTTTGGCAAGAAATAAACCTTGATCTCCTTGAGTGTTTGAATGCTAAATTAGGGAGAAAATTGTGTTTAAGAACTCTAAAATTCGGACTTCAAGCTCTCAAAATCGGGACCCCTAAACCAATAGGCTGGGATTGGTTTATATAGTAAACTGAGGGGAAGATCTGACGGTCAGGATTATCCGAAGCAAGGTTGGCCTCCTGGCCATTACTTAAGCCGGTGACAAGAGTGGCCGCGTGGCCAATATTGGAGGCGCAGCAAGGTTGGCCGCGTGGCCAAGGATGCAGGCTGACGTGATTTTCAAGCTAGGGTTTCTGCATTGTTCTAAGGAAACCATAAATTACCTATTTTGATAGATTTTGTCATAAATGAGGTATTTCAGGAATCCGGGACAAGTCTTTGCAAGATTTCTAATTCCTATAAAGCCCTTGTATTTTTGGGAAAGCCCTAATAAACTCATTTTCAAGTCGGGTACTAACAGTAGCCCCTCGGCGACGCTTCTTGCAAGGCAATGTGGGGTCGACGATAAAAGAAGGAACCGTTCTGAAACATGAGTTTCAAAAAAAATGAAAGGTAAGGGAACGACTGAACCTTGACAGGCGACCTACGTATCCGCGGGAGAATCAAGCCAAACGTAGTTCAAATCTGATGGGGAAATTAAGGATGATTGTCCTCTGATGGGGAGCAACGCTTTCTGCTGGGGAAAATGCACCTGCTGGGGATGATAGATGACCACGTCGATCGGATGGCTGAACCTTTTCAGGTTTCCTACGTATCCTCGGAGGCATCAAGCCGGTTGTAGTTCGAAGCGATTAAGGAAAAACGAGCCATCAGACATTCTGCTAGGGATAATAAACCTACGGGCACTATCATGTATGAAGAACGAACATTCGTTAGGAAATGAAGTCATTTGAAGCAAGAGGGATAATGGGACAATAAAGACTACGTTCTCTAAATAATCCCGAGGTGGAGTAATAAACGCTGAGGTAAGCGCAAACAGAAACGCCCGGGTTTCTGCCGATCGTGCTAAAATAATGGATGCTGGATCTTTCGCAAACAGAAACCCCGAGGCTTCTGCCAATCACGATCGATCTAGGATGCGTATGTCATAGAGGCGCCGAAGTCTCTACAACCATACGAATCCTAAACAAATATTAGGAAATGCTAAAATAATAGATGCTGGATCTCTCTCAAAACAGAAACGCCGAGGCTTCTGCCAATCGCGATCGATCTAGGATGCGTATGTCATAGAGGCGCCGAAGTCTCTACAACCGTACGAATCCTAAGCAAATATTAGGAAATGCTAAAATAATAGATGCTGGATCTCTCGCAAACAGAAACGCCGAGGCTTCTGCCAATCGCGATCGATCTAGGATGCGTATGTCATAGAGGCGCCGAAGTCTCTACAACCATACGGATCCTAAGCAAATATTAGGAAATGCTAAAATAATAGATGCTGGATCTCTCGCAAACAGAAACGCCGAGGCTTCTGCCAATCGCGATCGATCTAGGATGCGTATGTCATAGAGGCGCCGAAGTCTCTACAACCATACGAATCCTAAGCAAATATTAGGAAGTGCTAAAATAATATATGCTGGATCTCTCGCAAACAGAAACGCCGAGGCTTCTGCCAATCGCGATCGATCTAGGATGCGTATGTCATAGAGGCGCCGAAGTCTCTACAACCATACGAATCCTAAGCAAATATTAGGAAATGCTAAAATAATAGATGCTGGATCTCTCGCAAACAGAAACGCCGAGGCTTCTGCCAATCGCAATCGATCTAGGATGCGTATGTCATAGAGGCGCCGAAGTCTCTACAACCATACGAATTCTAAGCAAATATTCGGTGAAGAATGGAAATTTTAAGAGGCTTCCCGTACCCAAAGGTAGCGAATGTCAGTCAAAATAGTGCTAAGGGCACCTAAAATGAATCAAAGGGAAAAGATGAGGGGCAAAAATGGGATTTTATCTGAAGGAACAAGGTTGGCCGCGTGGCCAAAGTTACTGATTTGCAATAGTGGTCGCGTGGCCAAGGACGCTGAGTGGTCAGATCTCCTTCACGCGGATCGTTGATCTAACGGCTGGGATTGTGAGGAAAGAAGTGGCCGCGTGGCCAAGGTCGCCGTCGGGCTGATTCCTTGGTCACAGCGCCGGAAACCCTCCCTCTTCTCCTTCTTTTCTTCTTCCTTCTTCTTCCTTCCACCATTGTTGCCGAGTTAGAGAGAAAAATTGAGTTTTAGAGAGAGAAAGCTTGGATTTTGATAATCTTGAAGACTTCATTTCACATATTTCTTGAAGCTATGGCAGATTGGATCAACGAGGCATTATTTGGGGATTTTCCGGGCCAAGTTGGGTATATGCTTCCACAACAAGGAGAGGGGCACAGTGATGCTCAGGGTGAGGGAAATGTAGGGGATGACCCAGGAGCGGGTTTTGAAGCGGCGCCCTTGATTCCACGGGGCGGTTTGAGACCACGAGCGGCGACTCGGAACTTTCGCGACGGCCTTCTTCGGTCAACATTTGATCAAGACTACGATTTCTACATCGACTCAGAGCGTCACTGGTCGATGGGCCTTCCGGAGACACGAGAGGTAAATTTCAAATTTTCGCTCCTCTCATTTTCACATTTTTCGCACTTTTGTACAAAATATATATTGCTAGAATCGTAATTTGCTAGAAATGTAGATTGCTAGGAATGTAAATTGCTAGGAGTGTAACATACCTGTGCTATGTTTACCTACAGAGGATCAAGGCTCGTGGGTCCACAGTGACTGTGGGCAAACTGTAGGCGTCTCTGCCGGAGGGACCGGGCGGTTTGCGTGCTCGGATCGAGGCTATGGGGTTTGGCCCATTCTTTGACAGTGTCCGCATGGTTGGGGGCACCCTGAAGGTGGCGGCGGTGATAGAGGTGTGCAGGGAGTTCTGGTGGGACACCACCCATACCTTCCACTTCAGTTGGGGAGAGATTACCATCACGCCGACGGATTTCGCGGCTATCACGGGGTTGAGGTTTACTGCTACCCCTTTGTCTTTTGATGAGAGCTTGGCGGAGCGGCGGGACTATAGGCAGGCTCTGTTGGGAGTTGACACTGATCTGGGAGGAGGTGTCAAGGGTTATGGAGTGGAGTCCGGGAAGGTGAACCGTTTGGTGGAGATGGCTATTGAGGCCTTTGGTAGGGGGGA
The DNA here is from genome assembly GCA_026119855.1 of Campanula takesimana. Taxonomy (NCBI): domain Eukaryota; kingdom Viridiplantae; phylum Streptophyta; class Magnoliopsida; order Asterales; family Campanulaceae; genus Campanula; species Campanula takesimana. The sequence continues at coordinate 1,974,542 of JAOWBW010000057.1, forward strand.
ATATGATTTGGATTGCTTGGTCCGGCTGTTCTTATGGTATAGCTTTTCAGAGATCTTGTTTCCCAGTGGGGCTACTATCTGCAGGTACTCACTGCTAGGGGCTTTTGTGGACTTGGACCAAGTCGGTGGGATTTCTTGGGGTGGAGCTGGTTTGGTTGAGATCTACCGGGCATTGGACCATTGCTCGAGGGCTAGCTCGTCGGCCTTTGACGGGTTTCAGTTCGCCTTTGAGGTATGCTCTTGACTGCTCTTCTTTTCACTTGTTGAGATTTCTGCTCTATCTTTTGGTCTGAAATGTCCCTTTCATTGTATGCACAGTCGTGGGTGTACGAGATCTTCGGTGTCGCTCCTTTTCAGTTGGTGATGAGTGCCAACAAGGTTGTTCCCATCATGTCGTACTGGTGCAAGGGCAACAGGGCTCCTCCCCGCAGGAACCGGGACAGGAAGACGGTGGATGCCGCTGATCTGAGGAGGGCTTTTGCGATGTCTGAGCCTGTCGGGGTCAGATTTTACCCATGCAGTCTGGCCAATGAGGCTTTGGTGGGTCCCTATGTAGTGGAGTTGACCGCCTCTAGGGTTCTTCTTGTGAGTCTCACCGGGGAGGCCATGTATCTCGGAGAGAGGGTGGTTCGTCAGCATAGGGCTGGTGCGTTATCGTGGGCTCCTTATGACCCTCCTCGAGATATGCTCCGTCCCGCGAGGTTGGCGACTTTCTTGGCTCCCACTCCGGCAGAGCATTACAGAGGGAGTGACGACTATGCCGGCTACGTGCGGACACGGCTGAACAGCCCTCAGGTTCGGGCTAGGATGTTATCGGGAGAGGGATCGAGCTCGGCCCGATATGTTGGTCGGAGTCGGCCTTTGGTTGACATGCCCCTTCGCTCGAGTAGCGTGAGAGTGATGAGGAGCGGCCGGGAGGTGGAGCTTAGCTTGGAGCCGACTGATGCAGATCTTGTTGAGGAGACATTCATTCCTCCGCCCGACGCTGGGGTACGGCTTTGTGCTTTATGTTAGTCATGTTCGCACACACTTATTTCTTTCTGCATTGTAATCATTGCCTTGGTTTCCCTTTCAGGTGACTCGGGAGGCATATATCCGTTCAGCCCGGCGGGAGAACGTGTTGATGCGCTTACTGAGGGAGGCGTACCATTCATGTACTTGTCAGAGGGACGACGTTGCGTCACCCCAGCGTCGTGAGCGGTCTCCGAACGGTGCGTGATCTTCTCACACTGGTGGTCGAGCGGTCCGGGGACGTAGTTCGGGTGCTGGTAGCTCTCGAGCTTTAGCGCGGCGTGGAGACACCACGGAGGAGGATTCTGATTAGGCGGGGCCCATCTTTCCATCTTTATTTCCTACACTGTTAGCTAGTATAGACAAATATGTACTGGACAAATATTTAACATGCATGTAAATATATTTATGAACTAAAATGAGAATGATTTTGTGACAACCTACATGTACAAACTAATTATTTTACAATGCTCCTAACTTTCATACAAATGCATGAGCCTCGGGGAGGGACAGGTACGTTGTTTGCATGGATCCGTTGCGGAGTGGGAGTAACGATCTGCGATTTCTGCATGGGGGCAAGGGTGGCCGCGTGACCAAGGCGAAGCCGGCCGCCTGGCCAAGAACAATAGTGGCCGCGTGGCCGAGGACAATTGTGGCCGAGTGGCCAAGTATGCCGCCGACTCTGGTTTTCCTTTTTCTGGCAAGAATTGGAGTTTGTGCACTATTAAAGGGGAGTTTGTGTTGCTTTAGAATTCGTACCAGCCACTTCTTTTGAGAAATCTAGAGTTCCAATCACCAATTTGCTTGCTCTTTTCCATGGATCATGAGGCTAGGATCACAAGTCTTGAGAAAAAAGTCTTTATAACCTCTTTGGAGAAATGGGTTGCCAAACTTTCTGGTTCTAGTCGTAGGAAACTTGATGAAAGGTATGGGATAAGGTGTCTTTGGTCACTCTTGCATATGAATTCCAATACCAACCTTTTACAAGCCTGTGGGAAGTTTTGGAATGACACCCTTCATGTCTTCAATTTTTCATTCAACGAGATGACACCCACATATGAGGACATTGCAGCGCTTTGCGGCTACGAAGGGAATGGTAAAGTTGCCTTGCCTTTTGACTTTGTTTGCTTGAGGGACAAGTTGATGACCTTTGGCGTGTCCGTGGAGGATTTTGATAGGTATGCTAGGGGTGGCTATGTTGACCTTTCTTGGATGCCACAACACTTTATGCACATGGACGTGGCTTCTGACCGTTCTTTGGACCATCTTGCACTATGCTTGTTTGCCTCTATTCTCTTCCCCTCTGAGGTCGGGTTTGCCAGTGAAGGGTGCTTGGGCGTGGTAAGTTCCGCTCGTCTAGGCTATGACATTGTGCCGGCTATCCTTGGAGAGATGCTCTGTGGGATTCCCTATCTCGCGGGTAATGGGTGATACTAGGTTGGTAGAGGGGTTTAGACCCAGGAGGCATGGACAACATAGAGTTAGTTGGTCAGACCAAGAAGGCTTGTGAACTAAAGAGTTCTAAGGGACGAGCTCCAAGGTTATAGATCTAAAGGGTAGACAGTTTTGTGATCCAAAGGGTTTAGGAGTTGAGACCTAAGGTGCGGATCGGATATGCTAGAGACCTACAAGGTAGGCGCTTGGTAGACTCAAATGGTCTTGGGATCTAAGGGATCGCTCAACAGGTTAGACTGAGTAGACCTAAGAGGTTGGAACGAGGAGGATAAGAGAGCTATGGCTTAGACAGGGTAAGAGCGAGTATGTGTTGGTAGGTTTGAGATCTAAGAGATCGGGTAGGCTCGGGACCGGTAGGTTCGGGACCTAATGGGTCACTCTAAGGATTTGGCTTTGGTTAACCGGTTTAAGGTCTGACGTTTTGGGTAGAACCGGTTTGGGGCCTAAGGGGTCATGCCACGTACTTGCGGAAGGTCGAGCTAAGGGGTTATGATGTAACCTAGGTAAGACTCACCGGGTTGGTTCGGGACCTAAGGAGTTTATGGTGTAACTTAGGCAAGACTGACCGGGTAGGCTTGGGGCCTAGAGAGTTGAGGGTTTAGTCCTAAAGGTGCCCTAAAGTTTAGGAGATAGGGTAAAGGACCGAGTCAACTCTGGGAATCATGTAGATGGGTCCCAGACGGACCGAAAATGTTTTTACAATTTTGTGGAGACCGAGCGTGCGGGTTTGTAAACAAAGTGTCGGGGAAGAGAAAACTTTTGAAAGTGTTATGATTTTATAAAGATGCCTTATAATTAATTACGATTCTAACAAATTCAAAGAGTCTGTCACGTTCTGAGTTTGATGACGAGGGATGTCTTTCTGCTAAGCATATCCTTGTTGAAGCCCCGGTATCCTCTGAGAAACCATATAGTCGACCCATTCCGTTGGGGATGCTCTAGTTTGATGAAGGCGTAGAGCGGGGTATCCTACCTCCTTTAAGACGCACCCTTTTTTCTGCCTAGACCGCCCTTTCGGGTTTTCAATCTAGCGGGCATCTCTTTTGCGTCATCTTTTTTTTTTTTTTTTTTTTTTTTAAATCATTCAGTCGACTCAAAAAAAGGAAAAATAATTGTTTAAACATGCGGGGGCATTTTGGTGATAGTGAGAGGGAGAGAGAGATAGTACTCGTATTTTGACTCTTTGGACAATTGAGTGTATATAAAAGGAAGGAAGCCCCTGCTTGACAGAAAGTAAGTGTTTAGCTCTTTCCTAGATTGTAGAACAGAAGACTTGTCGAGACATTTGAAAATTGTTTTATTCAAGATTCTCATTTGATTGCTCGAGAATGGACCTCGTTGATTAGTTAATGAGTTATGGTTAATTGGTAAACAAGTAGCCTCAAATTAATAAATGTTTTGATCAATTGTGAGTGAAGAAGTCAGGAGTAGAAATATGGGGGAAGAGAGAAGAAAAAGAAAATTGGCTCGAGGTGGGTTGTGTATATTTTGGACCGAACCGGGAGGTTGCCTACGTTCTCCTCAAGGTGAGGAGCTCAGGTCCGCGTAGTTCGGGGATGACCCGCTTGACGATGGTGTCGGGTTTCAGTGGGTATGTGTGGGAGGAAAGAAAAGAAAGAAAGTTGGCCCAAGGTAGGTTATGTTTGGCTTTGAGTGGTTGCCCGGTTGACGATGAAGTTGGTTTGAGTTTAGGGGTGTGAGGTTCGTTTGAGGTGAGTTGGTTTTGTAGCTCATTGCGGTGGATTACTCCTTTGTAGTTGTTGCAGTGGATTGCTCCATCGTAATTGTCATGGGTTGCTGCCGTTTATCTACTTTATAAGGAAAGAAAGGAAAATAGAACATTTGAAAAGAAAATGAGACTTTTACTTTTCCATGGTGATAGCCCCTTCTATTTTTCTTTTTTCTTTTTTATTTTATCTCTTTGTACACACCCTTTTTTTTGCCTAGGCCGCCCTTTCGGGTTTTCAACCTAGCGGGCTTCTTTTGTGCAATGCTCTAACTTTTGCATAGGTCGCCCTTTTGGGTTTCAACCTAGCGAGCCATATATTTTTTTTTTTTTTTTTTTATTTTGTACATGAAACATTGGGCAAGACAAGCCCCTAGTTTGCTTTCGCCTCTCTCGATTGCGAGGTAGCTTCCTTATAGTTCAAGCGGCCTTTTGCTGGCGGCGGGCATCCTAGCCCCTTGATTTTCACCGGTAGAGCTCCATTGGATTATCACGTGCACCAATTAATGGCATGAATGACTTCGTGCACTTGTCTTACATTTGCGATGGAATACGGACAGCCCCAGTGTAACGGCATGTAGTACTCATGAAGGGAACAAACCAACCCTTTAAATTGTGGTAGCATGGATGTCTATTTGATGATGAGCAACCGCAGTCCATTTCTTTGTCATGACCTTATAAAAAGGGGTCTAATCGTGGGATGAGAGGCGTATGAGGATAGTGTATGGGAGAAGGTGTATATAGAGAGTGTACATGAAGTGTGTACAAGGGGTGAGTGTATAGAGAGAGTGTATGGGGGTAGAATGTAGAGAGAAGAGAAAGTGATTCGTTCATCCCAATTGATCGAAGCATTTGTTATTTTGAGATTAATCGTTTACTTAGTTATGTGAATGGTTTGTGGGTCCATTTACCTTTTAATGAGTCGTCATTAATGAGTAAGATTAAGATTAATTCATCATATAAAGATATAGCAATCAAGCGAAAATGGTGAATAAGACAATTTTCATGAAATTGATATATGCAAGCTTATGTCTCAAGTCTAGAGAGAAAAGAAAAGAAATAAAGGCCCTTTTATTGGAACTAAAAGATTTAAACTGACTAATCCGGGGTGGACTTTTACTTAAAGAAACAAAAATCGTCCAAGGTGGACTTTTGACTAAGGACACTCTAGAAACTACGAAGACTGAATGACCCTTTTCTTTTCTTTTCTTTTATTTTATTTAAAGGAGGTAGTCCCAATTTCCTCTTTTTCCCATGCCCATGTATTCCGTTGGCGGGTGATGGCTCCGCTGTCAATGAGGCTTTGAATCTTTCTCCTCAATTGGTGGCAATCTTCGGTGTCATGCCCAATGTACTGGTGGTATTGGCAGTGTTTGGAGGGATCCAAGCCTTGCTTCACCCTACTTGGTTCATAGTTGAACAAATGAGACAACTTTCCGGCTTGAACTAGACTTTTGAAGAGTTTGGCTAACGGCATACCCAAGTCATTGTACTCGCGTGCGTCCTTCCGAACTGTCTTTGAGGGTGGTTTAGGTACCGGTACCTGTCGTTGATGAGTAGTCTTAGGAGGCATCCCAACGGGGGAAATCTGTGATGGCCCATACATTTGAGGAGCGTACGGGTGTTGAAATTGAGCAAGAGGGAGAACTCGGCCGAGGTAATCATAAATGCAATAAATATCAGAGTGAAGGCGCTTCTCGGTGTCCTTTAGAGCCTTGCACATCTCTTTTTGAAAGCGGTCGACTTGCTTGAGGAGGACAGTCTCAAAGTAGGCTTCTTGTTCGTCGAGAGTGGTCCGGAAGAGGGTTGCTTGCTCGTTGAGGATGGCCTCGAAATGGAGCGCTTGCTCATTGAGATCAGTATTGGTGTGGAGAGTTGTCTCGAGACCTTGGATAATAGCTTCATTTACAACTTCGATGTTCCTTTCAACAGACATGATGCAGGATCTACAATAGTTGTAGGGGAATTATGTCTTTGAATTGAGCTTAGATTTATAATTAATGACAAGGCATCGTTATAAAATCACTTTTGGAAAAGAGTCGGTCTCCACACTTTGAAATGCATTTTTGACAAGAATTTGAAAGTTTGACGGGGCCGAAGTTGCCTACGTTCCCCTTACCATGAGGGAGAGGTCCCACACAATAAGAGGCTCAGGTCGCCGTAGTTCGAATCAAGTTAGACTTTTAAAAAGAGGTGAGAGATGACCATAGGGGTCAAAAAGAGGGAGATGACTCGGTGTGTAGTCAAGCATGGGTGAGGAAGACCTATAGGAATCGGGTAAGGTTTGACTTAAGGTTTGACCTAAATTTGACCTAAGGTTTGACCTAATGTTTGAGACAAGAAATGGTTCAAGCTAGGATGCGACGATAATGGTGGGTTGACCTAGATGGGTAAAGGATAGGTCGACCTAAATGAGAAGGGTTGGATTGACCTATATGGTGAATGAATCAAGATAGCGGGTTGTAGCGGTTTGCCTATGGGATGATCTAAGCGGGATAGACATGGTTTGACCTAAGCGGGTCTAAGGTTGACCTATTCGAGTTGGTGGACTAAGGAAGGTTGGAGATTGACCTAGATGGATCCAAGATAGGTAAGTCGACCTAAGCGGGTCACGGGGTGACCTTGACGGGTCAAAGGTGAAGGGGTAGTTTTAACCTAAGACGGACAAGTTGACCTAAATGGGTCAAGGATGGTGTGTGGACCTAAACGGGTTGACCAAAGGTAATTGGGTTCACCTATGGAATCAAAGATTGACCTAAGAGGTCGAAAACGGATAAGGTTGACCTAGGAGTCCAAGTTTGACCTAAGAGGTCGAAGGTGATTGGGTTGATCTAGGAGGTCAAAGGTTGACCTAAGAGGTCAACGGGTGATAATGTTGACCGAGGGGGTCAAAGGTTGACCTAAGAGGTCAGAGGTGATAAGGTTGACCTAGGAGGTCAAGGGTTGACCTAAGAGGTCGGAGGGGGATAAAGTTGACCTAGGCGGTCAAGGGTTGACCTAAGAGGTCGAGGGGTGACCTAAGAGGTCGAGGGTGATAAGGTTGACCTAGGAGGTCAAGGGTAGACCTAAGAGGTCAAAGGTGGATAAAGTTAACCTAGGCGGTCAAGGGTAGGCCTAAGAGGTCAAAGGCGGATGAGGTTGACCTAGGCAGTCAAGGGTTGACCTAAGAGGTCAAAGGTGGATGAGGTTGACCTAGGCGGTCAAGGGTTAACCTAAGAGGTCGAGGGGTGACCTAAGAGGTCGAAGGTGATAAGGTTGACCTAGGAGGTCAAGGGTTGGGAAGGTTGACCTAGGCGGTCAAAGGTTGACCTAGGCGGTCAAAGGTTGATCTAGGAGGTCAAAGGTAGATAAGATTGTCCTACGAGGCCAAAGGATGGTGGGATTTTGGCCAAAGCGGGTCGAGATGAAGGGTAGACCCAAATGGATCGCAATGATGGGTAGGTAACCTAGATAGGCTAAGATGAGGAATTTTAATAGATAGCCCAAGGGGTGAGCGATGGACCTTAGAGGTCGCCTAGATGCAATGCACATTTTATTTTGCGAAAAGTTTTGCATTTATTTACATCCTAAATGGTTGATCCAAGGAGTGTCCTAATCTTTATGTGTGGGTTGACACGGGTAGGATAAAGGTTCCCACCGCTCGCGGAACGTACACGGTGAGTGGAGTAGACGAGTGACTCGAAAAGAGGGCGGCAGTAGCGCACAAATTCCTGCACATCGAATACTCTGGGTAATGGGGACCTGTGCAGTGCAGACACGGACTAGTGGTAGTGTGTGGCAAGAAACTAATTCTTTTTAGGGAGAAAAGAGGGAAGCTTTGAATGTTTGAATGATGCAATGCAATGCAAGAGAGAGGGAAGAAGAATGTATAAGGGAACATAGCAAGGTTTTGTTTGACCCTAATACTAAGATGAAAATAACAAGGGTACAGAAATACAAGGTACAAGTATTAACATGGCGGAGTGCGCGGTGCATGTGTAAACATGGAAAAGTGTAGGGTGCATGTGAAAACATGGCAAAGTGTGTGGTGTATGTGAGAACATGGCAAGTGTGTGCATGTGTAAACATGGCAGGTGTGTGCATGTGTAAACATGGCAAGCATCATGATGTGACGAAAGTTAGACCCACTAAGTTTGAAAAAGTTTCAAAGCAGTCCCCAGCAGAGTCGCCACTGTGAATACCCCTTTCCGATGAAGCGACGCATGGGAAGTATCTTGTGATTATTTTTATTTACAAAAGGAATATTCTTAACGACATTAAAATTATGAGAGTCGCCACGCCGTTTTAATTAAAGCCAAAACATTGAAAAAAGCATTTTAGTGGGTTCGGGGGTCAAATTACAACAAGAGAAGAATATTGAACGTTATCACTCCTATTGCCCGAATTGATCGGTCTTTCTATCATGATGAATGTGTTAGTAGTGTGTTAGTGATTTAGACCGGATCCGAAGATTGCCTACGTTCCCCTCAATGTGAGAAGCTCAGGTCAGCGTAGTTCGCACATAATTAGAATGTGGAGAGAGAATAGGGATCATGCATAATGAAGAGGGAGGATAAAGAAACATGCAGGATGATCACATCCTAGAATAATGACTATGCCATCAATGAGATCTCAATGAACATCCATCACATTCATCATGGGAAGATTATTGATCATGGAAGTAATTACCTAAAGTTTAGGGTATAGAAATAGTTCCTAGATCATCCTTGGGTTGATGAACCCTAGATCATCATCGGCTATGAAATAATATGCAAACATGAAGATCACAACCCTAAATATAGCATAAATAAGGTTTTAATCTATGAATATGATGAACATGCGAAGAACATATTATGAACATATGAATGAACATGCAAAGCATATGAAGAAACTATGAATAAACATGTAAGAACATGAATATAAAAGATCTACATTAAAAATGATGCAAGAACATGAAGAAAAAGTTAGAAAACTTACCTATGTTTGGCAAGAAATAAACCTTGATCTCCTTGAGTGTTTGAATGCTAAATTAGGGAGAAAATTGTGTTTAAGAACTCTAAAATTCGGACTTCAAGCTCTCAAAATCGGGACCCCTAAACCAATAGGCTGGGATTGGTTTATATAGTAAACTGAGGGGAAGATCTGACGGTCAGGATCATCCGAAGCAAGGTTGGCCTCCTGGCCATTACTTAAGCCGGTGACAAGAGTGGCCGCGTGGCCAATATCGGAGGCGCAGCAAGGTTGGCCGCGTGGCCAAGGATGCAGGCTGACGTGATTTTCAAGCTAGGGTTTCTGCATGGTTCTAAGGAAACCATAAATTACCTATTTTGATAGATTTTGTCATAAATGAGGTATTTCGGGAATCCGGGACAAGTCTTTGCAAGATTTCTAATTCCTATAAAGCCCTTGTATTTTTGGGAAAGCCCTAATAAACTCATTTTCAGGTCGGGTACTAACACACTTACAATCTCCCCCTTAATTGTATATTTCTTCACAAACTAAATAATGCTGTGACCCTGCAAGACAATGTTAGGCACAAATACAGAATATGCATAAATTCTTCCCGCAAAGATTAACTCCCCCTCAAAGAGGCAAGTCAACCGAAAAACAATGATTTTGAAGTAGTTTTAAACCAAGTAAACTAAACATGATTAAAAACTAATTATCCAAAACAAAACCAAAGTTATAAAATCCAAAAACCATGAAGTGTTTAACACACTTCACACAAATAAACCAACCAAAAAACAAATGTAAAACAAATGTTAAGTGCACCTAATAGTTTTAAAACAACTAACATAAAAATTGTTTTTAAAAGCTACCAAGAATAGAAACACACCAACTACCAAACCTGTTTGAGTATCAATAGCCCGCACACGTACATTAGCAGTTAGATCAGCACTTGTGTTAGCATGCAGAACAGCACTTGTGGTAGCATGCAGAACAACACTTGTGTTAGCATGCAGAACAGCACTTGTGGCAGCATTATCTCCCCCTGTTTGTGAAGAATACTGTGCAAAGAATTTCTACAAGTCTGTATGAATCTGTATCTGGCTTGAAGTCTGCATTGATGGAGCTTGGGCAGTCGGTTGGCGTGAAGAAGATGAGTCTTTTCTCTTCTTTTTCTTTTTCTTGATGGTAGTCACTATAGGTTGGGAAGGAGCCGACGTAGGAGGAGCCTGTGCAACCGGAATAGGTGGAGGTCCGGAGACAACAATGGCGAGATTTCCAACGGCTCATTTGAGGTTTTGGATGGGGAAGCCATTGATGGAAGTTGAGAAGAGAAGGAAGAAATTTTGAAGAGGGATTTTTAGGGTTTTGATTCGACTGAGAAGGAATGACGAGGGAGAGAGAGATCGGTGAGTTTGATGAGGGAGGAGGGTTTATTTAGGATTTAATTAGGAAGTATTCAAATGGAAGTTAAATACTCAACATTAAATTGAGATAACTATCTCTAATCCTACAAACACTCAACTCCCCCTATTTTTTAGCTCTCCCTATTTTCTAGCTAGATAGGTAAACTCAAACTCAACTCCCACATTTTTGAAAATCAACCGGCCATTATCCCCAAAAAGACTTTTTTTTTTAAATAAAACCAAAAAATAAAAATTAAAAATTAAAAATAAAAGAAAATAATGTTGGATAATTCGGCCTAGGTGACTACATCCCTAATTTTTGAGTTTGATTTGAAACTTGATTCCAAACTTTTAGGGATGAAGTTACTTAACCAAATTCACCAAAAATAAAATAAAAAGGAATTTAATAAAGACTTTTTGAAAATCAAAAAATTCCACAAATTATAAAGGACTTTCGGACTTTCAAAAATTAACTATTAATTTCCGAAAAAAGAAATGAATAAAAAAATAATGTAGCACATACTAATGTGTTATCGGCAATGATGGTAACACTTAGGAAAACATATAAGTCAAATATACCCTTGATAAAATTTTCACTTTAAAAAACTTAAGGCAAAACAATCCTCATAATAAACACTTGAGGCAAATTGTTAGGCTTCTTTATAATAAGCAATTGAGGCTAAGAAACAAGCTTTTCATCTTCAAACATTTGATGCATAGCAAGCCTTAATTACATGTTTGAAGTTAACACTATATAAGCTTGTTCTTCATCTTTAAGCACTTTAAAATATAAGCATAATTTACACTTCTTTATCTACAAGGAAGCATCGTAGTAGCGAGCTCCGTGCTCCGAGTCCTTATAAAATGTAAAAAATACTTTAGTGATTGTACCTTTCAAGTGGGATACACTATAGTAGCAAACTCCATGTTCCCAATACTCAGTACTAAGTCACTAGAAAATATCTCCTTTTGGCAAGAGTGCATCGTCGTAGCGAGCGCCGTGCCCCGAGTTACTAAGGAAATATTATAAGTGCTTTTTGCCTTTAAAATTTATTTTATCACCAAAATTAGTGACTTTGTCACTTTTGAGTACAAAGGGAATTTGACAAACATGTTGACCAAGTCTAAACCTACCGAAACAAAAAGGTCAGCATATGCTGCCGCGAGGGCTTTAAACAAAAACTAAAAAGATTTTTTTTTTCTCAAAAATTAAAATATTGTACAACAACAAAGATGATCCAAGGGGTTTAAACAAGAAATGAAACAAGAGACTTCTTCAAGTTAGAAGTCTCTTATGGTTAAAAACTTGAATCAAATATTCATCTTTCAAAGTATTTTCAGATTCAAGCTTAGAAAGAAAACATGAATGGTTTACCTTAGCATATCTCACCATGTCTCGATAATTAACCGGTTCCTTATTTCTAGTTTGTATCCCTTCGTCTAATCTCCCTATCACTTGGGATATAAGATGATTCTTTTGAATTCTCAAAGGGGGATCTCTTCTGACGGGATCATCAACTCTAATGGAGTCCTCATTATTTTCATTATTTTGCAACTGGTCTGACTTCTGGTGTTATCTCTGGTGTTGCCTCAGGTGTGGTAACACTGGGGCCGACATCTGGTCCAACATTTATGTCAACACTTGGTCCAACATAAATGTCAAATTCACTTTGAGGTTGTTCCAGCAGTATCGAACGAGGATAAACACCTGGTTCATCTGCAACACTTGACAGATCATTAAAAACAATGTTTATAGATTCTTGAATAATTCCAATTCTAAAATTATACACTCGATATGCAAGATTGTTATGTGAATATCCAAGAAAAATGGCTTTATCATTCTTAGAGTAAAATTTAGCTAAGCGATCCCAGTCTTTTAATATATAACATACACACCCAAACACATGGAAGTAATGTACATGTGGTTTCTTCCCATTCAAAATCTCATAGGGTGTCATTGTTAAACCAGGTCTTAGAAAGACTCTATTAGAAATGTGACAAGCCGTGCTCAAAGCTTCAGCCCAAAATCTTTTTGAAATTCTTTTTGAGAATAACATAACACGGGCCATATCAAGCAATGTCCTATTTTTCTTTTCAGCCACACCATGTGGTTTAGAGATCGAAAAATCATGGTGTATCCCATTTTTCTTACAAAAATTATAAAAGGAAACATTTGCAAATTCTTTTCCACGATTGGATCTTATACAGAAAATAGAAGCACAAAACATGTTTTTGATTTTGGAGTGCAAGAGTTTAAATTTATCTAAAGTTTCAGATTTTTCTCTTAGGAAATATACCCAAGAAAACCTAGAGAAATCATCAACTATAACAAAAACATACCTCTTACCTCCCAGACTTTCTACCTCAATTGGACCCATCAAGTCCATGTGCAAAAGCTGAAAACAATGCGTTGTCCCAAAGTGTTGCTCCTGGTGTTGGGTAACACTGCGGGTAACACGAGTCTCCTTACTTTTAAGGCAGTCCCCACACATAATTTTGTTCTTCAGATTCAGATTGGGGACTCCTTTGACAGCCTCAAACTGAAAAATTTTCTTCAAGTTTTCATAAGGGGCATGTCCCAACTTTTGATGCCACATAATTGTGTCATCCATATTGACTAAATTGCATACTTGTTTATCAACAAGATAGCAATTGTCACTTGATCTAGTTCCTGACATTACACAAGTGTTAGTGTTATCAAAAACTTCACAAGTATTTTTATTAAATTTTACCTCCATGTTGTCATCGCACAATTGGCCAATGCTAATTAAATAGCAACCAATCCATCAACGTGCAAGACATTCTTTAAGGCAGGAAATACAGAAACATCAAGTGTCCATTTCCCTATTATATTGCTCTTTCCTCCACCTCCACCTCCATATTTCACTGTTTCTCCTTGGATAGATTCATAGTCTTTCAAGAATACTTTTGTTCCCGTCATATAATGTGAACAACCACTATCAAAGTACCATGAACCTGAAATGTTAGTCTTCAAATAGGCAAATACAACATTGCATTTATGATTAGTTTTTAAAAACCAGACTTTCTTTTTAGACTTTTTAATTTTCTGATCACCAGTGTTGTCTTGAGTGTTAGGTAACACTTGAGATAACACATGTGAACTTGAATTTTTCTTTTTGAGTGTAAAACAATCAAATTTACTTTGTCCAGTTGTGTGACAATATTCACACACACACGGTTGATCAGAAATATCACTTGATGAACTACTTTTTACTTTTTCATGTTCTTTTACAAAACATGTTTCATTATTTTCATTCATTATAGTAGAAGTGATTTTGTCAAGAGAGTCTTGGAACCCAATACCTGCTTTGAGTGACTTACTCAAGTCGAGTATTTCATCCATTATATCACAACTGGACAAAGTAAATTTGTTATTATTTTCATTCATTATATTACAACGAAAGCTTCTAGGAACGAACTAAGTCTATAACACAATTCCTAACCTAGCCAAGACTTTTATAAAACTCGATACAAGAACATAAAAGTATTTTGGGAATTTATAAGGAAACAAGGAAAAGTGTAAAGACTTTTGTGTGAGGAAAGTGTGCTGTGATTGCCGTAAGTTCCATCTTCACTTCCTCATCTATTTATAGTACTTCTTGGACTTGAGAAACACTCCAATAATGGTAGAAGGGCTGTTAAAAACGTGGAGAGGGAGTGGATGAGTTGGCCGAGCCTTTAGGGGCATTATCCCCACATTTCCTTTTAAATAGGAACCGACTTTCTTCTTGGCCAAGTTCGTGCTTCACCTTCTTGTACCTCCTAGCTTCTGCATCTTGTACCTTATCCTCCCTAAGATCAACAACTCAGCCTTTGAATGGGTCAAATCCCATGTGTTTGTTGTGAATTAAATCCCCACATGTTTATGGATAAAATCCCATTTTATCCATAATTCTCCTTTTTATCTTCCTTGCAATATCCTAGCTTGTATTATACCTGTAAATTGGACCAACATAATAACAAACCTTGCAATAATATTAGATATTAGTCCAGCAATTATTTAAGAAGCAAATATACAAATATAATAAAGTCTGCCCGTCGGCAGCACTGGGAAGGTGTGGTTATCACTTCTGGCATCACCACATTCTGCACTTACAATCTCCCCCTTAATTGTATATTTCTTCACAAACTAAATAATGTTGTGACCCTGCAAGACAATGTTAGGCAAAAATACAGAATATACATAAATTCTTCCCACAAAGATTAACTCCCCCTCAAAGAGGCAAGTCAACCGAAAAACAATGATTTTGAAATAGTTTTAAACCAAGTAAACTAAACATGTTTAAAAACTAATTATCCAAAACAAAACCAAAGTTATAAAATCCAAAAACCATGAAGTGTTTAACATACTTCACACAAATAAACCAACCAAAAAACAAATGTAAAACAAATGTTACGTGCAACTAATAGTTTTAAAACAACTAACATAAAAATTGTTTTTAAAAGCTATCAAGAATAGAAACACACCAACTACCAAACCTGTTTGAGTATCACTAGCCCGCCCACGTGCATTAGCCGTTAGATCAGCACTTGTGTTAGCATAGCACTTGTGGCAGCATGCAGAACATCACTTGTGGGGGCAGCATGCAGAACAACACTTGTGGCAGCATTATCTCCCCCTGTTTGTGAAGAATACTGTGCAAAGAATTTTTACAAGTCTGTATGAATCTGTATCTGGCTTGAAGTCTGCATTGATGGAGCTTGGGCAATCGGTTGGCGTGAAGAAGATGAGTCTTTTCTCTTCTTTTTCTTTTTCTTGATGGTAGTCACTATAGGTTAGGAAGGAGCCGACGTAGGAGGAGCCTGTGCGACCGGAACAGGTGGAGGTCCGGAGACAACAATGGCGAGATTTCCATGTACTCATTTGAGGTTTTGGAAGGGGAAGCCATTTATAGAGTTTTGAGAATAGAAGGAAAGAATTTTGGAAGAGAGATTTTGAGCGTGAGAGAGACTGAGAGAGAGAGAGAGAGGTCGGTGAGAGAAAGAGGGAGATCGGTGAGAGGAGGAGGGGTTTAATTTGGATATTTTAGGAAGTATTCAAATGGAAGAGATAAATACAATTTATGATAAGTCTCTTCCTAAACCCTATAACTCTCAACTCCCTCTATTTCTTAGCTAGATAGTTACACTCAATTACATCACCCACATTTTTGATAAAACAACAGGCCATTATCCTAAAAAGCCTTTTTTTTTAAAGAAAATAAAAATTAAGAAAATAAAAAATCTAGAATAAATCGGCATATGTAACAGAGATTAAAAAATTTTGAAATTCAAATTCAATTATGACTCCAAAATTTTAGGAATGTATTTACCTAATTTGATTTACCAAAAATAAAATATAAAAGGATTTAATAAAAACCTTTTTGAAATCAAAAACTCCACAAATTTAAGGGACTTTCGGACTTCCCAAATTTAATTATTAATTCCGAAAATAATAAATAAAAGAAAATAATGTGGCACATACTAATGTGTTATCGGCAATGATGGTAACACTTAGGAAAACATACAAGTCAAGTATCCCATTGATAAACTTTTCACTTTAAGAAACTTAAATGCAAAACAATCCTCGTAATAAACACTTGAGGCAAATTGTTAGGCTTCTTTATAATAAGCAATTGAGGCTAAGAAACAAGCTTTTCATCTTCAAACATTTGATGCATAGCAAGCCTTAATTACATGTTTGAAGTTAACACTATATAAGCTTGTTCTTCATCTTTAAGCACTTTAAAATATAAGCATAATTTACACTTCTTTATCTACAAGGAAGCATCGTAGTAGCGAGCTCCGTGCTCCGAGTCCTTATAAAGTGTAAAAAAAATACTTTAGTGATTTGTACATTTCAAGTAGGATACACTGTAGCAGCGAACTCCATGTTCCTAATACTTAGTACGAAATCACTAGATAGTATCTCCCTTTGGCAAGAGTGCATCGTCGCAGCGAACGCCGTGCCCCGAGTTACTTAGAAAATACTACAAGTGCTTTTTGCCTTTTGCCTTTTATTTTATCACAAAACATTAGTGACTTTGTCACTTTTTAGAACAAAGGGGATTTGACAAACATGTTAACCAAGTATAAACCTACCGAAACAAAAAGGTCAGCATGTGCCGCCGCGAGGACTTAAAACACGAAAATAGAAAAAACTAAAAAACGGTTTTTTTTTTTTTTTTTTTCAAAAATTAAAATATTGTACCACAACAAAGATGATCCAAGGGGTTTAAACAAGAAATGGAACAAGAGACTTCTTCAAGTTAGAAAATCTCTTATGGTTAAAAACTTGAATCAAATATTCTTCTTTCAAAGTATTTTCAGATTCAAGCTTAGAAAGAAAACATGAATGGTTTACCTTAGCATATCTCACCATGTATCGATAATTAACCAGTTCCTTATTTTTAGTTTGTATCCCTTCGTCTAATCTCCCTATCACTTGGGATATAGGATGATTCTTTTGAATTCTCAAAGGGGGATCTCTTCTAACGGGATCATCAACTCTAATGGAGTCCTCATAATGTTCATTTTCTGCAACTGGACTGACTTCTGGTCCAACACTTATGTCAACACTTGGTCCAACATAAATGTCAAATTCACTTTGAGGTTGTTCCAGCAGTACCAAACGAGGATAAGCACCTGGTTCATCTGCAACACTTGACAGCTCATCAAAAACAATATTTACAGATTCTTGAATAGTTCCCAATCTTAAATTATAGACTCGATATGCAAGATTGTCATGAGAATATCCAAGAAAAATGGCTTTATCATTCTTAGAGTAAAATTTAGCTAAGCGATCCCAGTCTTTTAATATATAACATACACACCCAAACACATGGAAGTAATGAACACGT
This sequence comes from Campanula takesimana, assembly GCA_026119855.1. Lineage (NCBI taxonomy): Eukaryota > Viridiplantae > Streptophyta > Magnoliopsida > Asterales > Campanulaceae > Campanula > Campanula takesimana. The sequence goes on from JAOWBW010000057.1 coordinate 1,991,926, forward strand.
GGTTTCTTCCTATTCAAAATCTCATAGGGTGTCATAGTTAAACTGGGTCTTAGAAAGACTCTATTAGAAATGTGACAAGCCGTGCTCAAAGCTTCAGCCCAAAATCTTTTTGAAATCCTTTTAGAGAACAGCATAGCACGTGCCATATCAAGCAATGTCCTATTTTTCTTTTCAGCCACACCATGTGGTTTAGAGATCGAAAAATCATGGTGTATCCCCTTTTTCTTACAAAAAGTATAAAAAGAAACATTTGCAAATTCTTTTCCATGATTGGATCTTATACAGAAAATAGGTGAGCAAAACATGTTTTTGATTTTGAAATGCAAGAGTTTAAATTTATCTAAAGTTTCAGATTTTTCTCTTAGAAAATTTACCCAAGAAAACCTAGAGAAATCATCAACTATAACAAAAACATACCTCTTACCTCCTAGGCTTTCTACCTCAATTGGACCCATCAAGTCCATGTGCAAAAGCTGAAAACAATGTGTTGTCCCGAAGTGTTGCTCCTGGTGTTGGGTAACACTGCGGGTAACACGAGTCTCCATACTCTTAAGGCAGTCCCCACACACAATTTTGTTCTTCAGATTTAGTTTGGGGACTCCTTTGACAGTCTCAAACTGGAAAATTTTCTTCAAGTTTCCATAAGGGGCATGTCCCAAATTTTGATGCCACAAAATTGTGTCATCCATATTAACTGAATTGCATACTTGTTTATCATCAACAAGATAGCAATTGTCACTTGATCTAGTTCCTGACATTACACAGGTTTTAGTGTTATAAAAAACTTTACAAGTATTTTTATTAAATTTTACCTCCAAGTTGTCATCGTACAATTGGCCAATGCTAATTAAATTAGCAACCAATCCATCAACGTGCAAGACACCCTTTAAGGCAGGGAATCCGGAAACATCAAGTGTCCCTTTCCCTATTATATTGCTCTTTCCTCCACCTCCGTATGTCACCGTTTCACTTTGGATAGATTCATAGTCTTTCAAAAACACTTTTGTTCCCGTCATATGATGTGAGCAACCACTATCAAAGTACCATGAACCTGAAACGTTAGTCCTCAAAGAAGCAAATTCAACATTGCATTTATGATTGGATTTTAGAAACCAAAATTTCTTTTTAGACTTTTTGATTTTCTGATCACCAGTGTTGTCTTGAGTGTTGGGTAACACTTGAGATAACACATGTGGACTGAAATTTTTCTTTTTGAGAGTAAAACAATCAAATTTACTTTGTCCAGTTATGTGATAGTATTCACACACACACGGTTGATCAGAAATATCACTTGATGAACTACTTTTTACTTTTTCATGTTCTTTTACAAAACATGTTTCATAATTTTCATTCAATAAGGTAGAAGTGATTTTATCAAGAGTGTCTTGAAACCCAATACCTGCTTTGAGAGACTTACTCAAGTCGAGTATTTCATCCAATTTTGAGAACCTTGTGTTAAGCTTTTTGAAGGGGGTCTTGGCTAGCTTCAACTTGGACTTGATTTTAACAAGTTCAACATCCAACTTTGTGAATTGCACCGCCAACCGAGTCAAAGAGTCTTTTAGCTCATGATTTTCTTTGGTTAAGATCGCTACCATATTGTTCTCTTTCTTCCATTCTTTAAACAACGCCTTGTAGAGATCTTTTAACCCATCAATGAGCTCATCCTTGCTTAAATCCTCCTCATCTGGACTTCCTGCATCAACATTAATTGAACCATGAAAGCAAAATCTTCAGAAAATTTAGAAGGATTATACCTGCTGGGTGTTGGGCTTGGTGTTATCGCACTCTGGGTAACACTATTGGCAACACTTTCTGAATCTGACTTTGAGTGCTCCAAAGCCATGGTCAACATGGCTGATTGATCACGTTCTTTAATGTTTTCTAGCTCTCTTTCCTCACTATTCCTAAGGGAAGTATGATTCGAGCCAAGAAGAATAGAAAGACTCTCAAGATATGGATTTGCAGGATCATAAGCCATGACACACTGGACCGAAGTACTTAGTATATCAAGTAACCAGCTCTGGTGCCAATTGTAAAAGCAGGGTCAATGGCTTAAGTCAGAAAGGAAGTGATATCAAAAGTGTTGTCACTGCAACGATATCACTTCTGGCAACACTTTACACACACGAGCAGAAAACAGTTTCTGAAAAGAGTTTGCAGCGGAAAATCAACACAAGAATTATTTTTCTCAAGATATATAAATTATATATCTTGAGGGATGCCTCAAAAGGCGAGACGTTTCACTAATAATATGAAATGAAGTACAAGGCCGAGAGTTCCCTAATGCTATTACAATGTAAGCTTTGTGGAACGACTAAGTCTATTACACAGAATCCTAACCTAGCAAAGACACTTATAATACTCGATACAAGAATATAAATGTGTTTGGGAATTTATAAGGAACTAAGGAATGTGTAAGACTTTCTTGTGAGGAGTGTGTGTTCTTGCTTCAAGTGTTGTAAGTGTTGTATCTTCAATGCTTCACACCCTCTTCTATTTATAGTGCTTCTTGGACTTGGGGAACACTCCAAAAATGGCTGAGATGGTTCACAAAAACGTGGGTAGTGGAGAGTTTGAGTTGGCTGAGTCTTGGGGATGAATATCTCCACATTTCCTATAAAATAGGAACAACTTCTTTGTGCCCAAGTAATGTGCTTCGCCTTGTTGTACTATTGAGCTTCTGCGCCTTGTACTCTATCCTCCACAAACTCAGATGTTGAATGGGTCAATTACCCATGTGTTTGTTATGCACAAATCCCACATGCTTGAATGGATAAAATCCCATTTTATCCATAATTCTCCTTTTTATCTTCCTTGCAATATCCTAGCTTGTATTATACCTGTAAATTGGACCAACATAATAACAAACCTTGAAATAATATTAGATATTAGCTAGCAATTATTTAAGAAGCAAATATACAAATATAATAAAGTCTGCCCGTCGGCAGCACTGGGAAGGTGTGGTTATCACTTCTGGTATCACCACATTCTGCACTTACACAACTAATAGAATAAAATATTCCCTCCGCCTCATGGTAACTACCAGATCTAGATGATGATGATGATGATGATGATGATGAAATCTTCGCCTTCTTAGCATTGCTGGGGGTGAAAATAGAGTTTAAAAACGTTGCGAGCTTGCCTCCCGGAGAAATTGGTTGTTTCACCTTCTTCAAATCGCCGTAGATCTTGAGTGCACGGGATTTCATCTTGACGAAGCCGCCGCCTACGTGCTTTAGATATCAACGCCTTACGGCAACTCTAACAACGGGTATCAAAACCAAATTTTGATACCCATGTGAAGGTCCTAGTATCTCTAATAGTAAAAAGTGTAGGTATCAAATTTTGGTGTAGTCTTAGCAAAGGTATCAAATTTGCTACTTTGTTAAGGACCATTATGTGAGATGGTATTTTTAAATATTCACATTTTCAAAGCTAATATTTTATAGAAAAACAATTAATTAAAACAATGATCATATTTTGATATTATTTATTATATTAAAAATATTAATAAATTTTTTCACTATAAAAAATTAATTTAACACAAAAAATTTGATACTTATGATTGGAGATGATTTTTTGATACCCATATAAATAGTGTTCATGGGTATTTTGATACCCATGGAAGAAGGATTACCATTGGAGTTGCCACGATACATCTGCTGGAGTATCGAAATTGTACAGGGCAAGTGGTTCTTCTAAATCAGCAAGGAGAATGTGATTATATTAGCAGAATTAAGCTTTTAGAGAGAAAAAGTCTTTTTGAAATTAAAGTTACCTTGTTAAATGTGCACCGACTCTTTCTTCAATCAACCAAAGAAACTTTAAAATTTGGTACAGTTTAGTTTATCAGCATTTTCGTGTGTCAGAAGCAACTTTAACAGCTTTCTTAGACCATGGGCAATTAGGGATGGTCAAACCGAATCGAAACCGGACCGGAAAACCGGACTGGAACCGGACCAGAAAAGCCCGGAACCGGAGCAAACCGGGGAGGAAATCGGAACCGGACGAACAGGAACCGCAAAGCATCCGGGCCGGTTCAGGGTCACATAAATGCTGAACCGGACCGGAACCGGACCGAAAATCCTTGTTTTTCAATAATTTTAAAGGGGGGACCGGAACCGTACCGAAACCGGACCGAACCGGAACCGGATTGTGCCAAACCGAAATCGGAACCGGGGTAAGCGCGGGCCGGTTCAGGGTCACCCTTTTGCCGAAACGGAACCGGGCCTGGAACCGGTTTTGGCCATCCCTATGGGCAATAAGGTAGTTGAGAGGGAGTTAGTTAGTTTAGTTGGTTAAGGGGTTGAGAGGAGGGGGTTGAAGGGGGAGGGGTTGAGATTTGTCAACCTGGTTGAAGAAAAAAATGGGGGACCCGACTTCGTCACGCGTCAGCCTTGGATTGGGCTGACATCGGCGCGTGGCCTACACGCCCAGACAAGGCGCGTTTAGCCTCTTTTTTTTTCCCTGCAATTGACACATGGCGAGCATTGATTGGATCCCCATATTTTTAGATTTTATCTTCAACCCAAATTTTCGAGCTCAATTATTTTACAGCTATTTTTTTTTTCGAAAATTCTTGAAATTTTTTTCTCTATAAATTGATATAACTTTCATTTTATTTGTACACCAAAAAAAAAAAAAAAACCTCTCTTTTCTCTCAATTTTTTTAATTATCATTCTTTAACCCCTTATTTTTTAAAATATCCATCATCTTTTTAGTGAAATGGATCTCAATAATCCTTATTTCAACACTCAGAATTCAAGTAATTTTCCACCACATTACTACAATCCTAATGATTTTCAATCGCCAAATCAATTTTCTAACCAACCACGTCCTCAAAATGTCCCACAATTTTATTATCAACCAAATGCCATGCCTTCAGCTGTACCCACCTGGAATCCATATTATGGTATGCAATTTCAACGACCTCCACCACCACCACTACCCTCTCAAGAATCAGAATATCCCGAATATTCAACACAAATGGTTCTGGGTAGCAATAGCGGTGCTGATGAAGCTACTCCAACTCCAGATGCAGGAGGTTCAACCACTAGTCGGAGAAAAATTGTCAAATGGAGCACGAAGGACAATACTCCCTCCGTCCCAGCTCACTTGAGACCTTTTGACCAAAACTTGTCAACTTAAGGTCGGTTTGACCAACACTTTATAGAAATATTTATGTTCCAAAAAACTTTTTAAAAATTGTTATTGAGAGGATTTTTAATGGTGGTCATTTTACATTTTTTTTATTTTTGTTCGGATCATAAATATTTCTATAAAGTGTTGGTCAAACCGACCTTAAGTTGACCAGTTTTGATCAAAACGTCTCAAGTGAGCTGGGACAGAGGGAGTATAGTGCTAATCAGTGGGTGGATTAAGTTTGGAACCGACAGTGTTGTCGGAAAAAATCAGAAGAGTGAAGTGTTTTGGGGTAAGATTGTTGAATATTGTAACGAACATTGTGAATTTAACCCTCCTCGTGACGTAGTTTCATGCAAAAATCGTTTCAATTATATAAACGCCAAATTGGGCAAATGGGTAGGTGCATACGATAACGCTAAGCGTATGCAACAAAGCGGGTGGTCGGAGAATGATGTTTTGAAAAAAGCTCATGAATTGTATAAAAGTGCTAACAATAGCACTTTTAATTTGATGGACGAGTGGATAGCTACCCGAGATCAACCATGCTACGCAAGTCAGGTTGGAGGAAATACTGGATCTGATAGCAGTGGATCTAAGAGAGCACGAGAAGGTGATGTAGGTGATTCAAGCTCGGTTGGATCCATTCCTCGTCCTATGGGAAGGGAGGCAGCTAAGAAAAATGCGGGGAAGAAAAAAGTGGGGTTGTCACCGGTAAAGGAACAAAAGTGGTCAGAATTCAAACAATTCAAAGAGAAAGAATTGGAACGAATGGACAACTTAGTCTCAGAACAAGAGAAGGCAAACAATATTGCCCTTAACAAGACTCGAGCTAAAAATAGGAAAATGTGGATGCAGTTGAGTCAAATGGAGTCTCGCGATCATCATCAACAACAGCTTTTTGAAATGTTGACTGACGAACTGTTTGGAAATTAATGTGTGTTTTCTAGCTTTATGTCAATTTTCTGCACTGATGTACTACTTTCAAGATTCTCAGTATGTAACTTTACCTTTTAATTAAATCTATGTAATTCTATTATTGGAGTCCGTCAATTAACTCAATTGAATTGAAGCTTCAAATCCGTCAACTACGACCACTCATTTGTTATCCTTTAACTAACTCAATTCAATAGAAGCTTCAAATCCGTCAACCTCAACCAATCATTTTCTTATAAATAACACTCTCTTCTTTCATTCTTCCTACACCAAACACATTCTTCTTTCCTTCTTCCTATATCAAACACTCTCTCCTTTCCTTCCTCCTACATCAATGGATCCATCTAGATTTCTTCCTTTTGATGTCGAAGCCTACAAAAGGCAACTTGAAATTGAGGAGAGTTTTATCATGAACGAGTTTTTTTTTATGATAAAACTCCGAAAAAAACTCGAAAAAAATTGAAAAGAGATCACGCTTTTCACAATAAGAGCCTATTGATGACTACTTTTCCGAAAATGCTATGTATAAAGATTCTTTTCGGCGACGATATCGGATGCAGAAACATGTATTCCTCCGCATCGTCCAGGATCTTTCAAGCCAAGACACCTACTTCACACAAAGGTTCGATTATTCCGGCAGAGAAGGCCTATCTCCATTAGCAAAATGTACCGCAGCCATGCGATTGTTAGCATATGGTATGTCCGCCGATGCTATTGATGAATACATTAAAATAGGGAAAACTACAGCGTTGGAGGCATTACGGAGATTCTGCAAGGGGGTCATTCAATTGTATGAGCAAGAGTACTTGAGAGCCCCAAACGAAGCTGACCTGCAAAGAATACTTGAGGTCAGTGAGAATCGGGGGTTCCCAGGGATGATCGGGAGTATTGATTGCATGCACTGAGAGTGGAAAAATTGTCCTACTGGTTGGGAAGGTCAATTTACTAGAGGTGATAAGGGAACCACCACGGTTATTCTTGAAGCCGTTGCAAGTCATGATTTATGGATCTAGCATGCCTTTTTTGGATGTTCGGGCACATTAAACGATATAAATGTTCTGGACCGATCGCTAGTTTTCGATGATCTTGAAGCAGGAAATACTCCACGAGTCAATTTCTTTGTGAATGAACGTCAGTATAATATGACATATTATCTTGCTGACTGTATCTACCCCTCTTATCCGACCTTCGTCAAATCCGTTAAACTTCCTCAAAGTGAAGAAAACAAGCTATTTGAAAAATATCAAGACGCATATCAGAAGGATATAGAACGTGCATTTGGAGTGCTCCAAGCTCGGTTTAAAATCATTCGAGAACTAGCTCGAATGTGGGAGATAGCGGACTTGGCTATGATCATGAGAGCATGTATCATATTACATGATATGATTGTTGAGGATGAACGGGATACATATTCTCAAAATTGGCTTGACTATCAGGATCATCCTGAGGCAAGTGGGTCTAGTACACAGCAACCATTCTCGACTGAGGTATTACCAACATTTGAAAATCATGTACGTACTAGATCGGATTTGCGTGATCAAATGGCTCATCAACAATTGCAGAAGGATCTAGTCAAACACATATGGGCAAAGTTCGAAAATTAGTGATTTAATAATTTTATTGTACTGTCAGTCGAGTCTATGTATCGTATGCTTATTTGTTTTTCATCACTTGTGGAGTGAGCTAAGTTTATTGTAACTTTTCTTACTTTTAATAAAATTAAAAAATTCTCGTATTTATTCAATTGCCATTAAAAAAAATTAATTAAGTGTGAATTAAAAAAATTTAAAAAATAAAAAAATCTCGAATTTATAAATAATAATAGTAATCATTTATTTTTTAATTATATATTATTATTTTTATTATTATTATTTTATTAATCATAAAAATAAAGATTATAAATAAAATAAAAGTGGTGGGGTATAGAATGATGAGTTGGGATGAGTTGAATTTTAAACTAAACTAGTTATTTTGGGGGGTGTAGTTGAGAGAGTAGTTGAATGATTAAGTGGATGGAGAGAGAATATGAGGTGTCGTGATATTAAGGTAGTTGAATGTTTTTGGGGGTTGAGACTATTGCCCATGGTCTTACAATTTCTAGGCGTACTGCGTGTACACAAATTACCAAAGCGGCCTTCTTTTGCAAGATGAATTTCCGAGTTTACCCTGACTTTGGGCGGGAATACAATGGAATAAAAGGACTAAAATGGAATAAATTGGGGCTGTAAGGGTTTTTTTTTTTTTCCAGATTGGTCCTAGCCGTTAGAAACATAACAGCTAGTTTCAAACGGCTAGGCGGCGCATGCAAGGCGGACAGAGGCGCGTGACGCCTGATCCAATATCCAGCCAACGGTCACAAACATCCAACGGCCCAGATTCAAAGTTTCCAACGGTTATGAAATTGACGGTTGAGATTCATGAACCGCCGTTTTTCGGCAGTGAACCTTACAAAACTGTGAACCGGCGGTTCACGTTTCAGATTATTTCCTCCGGTTCCGGTTCGCCGGTTTTGCCGGTTTCGGCCGGTTCAAAAACCGCCGGTTCATTTGAACCGGTTGAGCATGTCTCTAGCTATCTGTTGTTACTTTAAGCAGGCCCGGTGATAAGCCTGTCCATCCAGGTCAATGGAACAGGGCCCCAAAAATGAGAGGGCCCCAAAAAAAAAAATCTCCAGCCCATTATGCCATCTGATCTGGGTTTTTTAATAAAACTTTTCTGTTCTCCGTTTCCTCGTGCCGCAACCGACGTCGGGAACTCGGGAAAAAAAAAACTCTTGGTTCTGAATTCTCCAAATCCATTTCATCGCCTGTTTCCTCTGACCCTCTGAATCTCTCCAATCCGGCAATTCTACGCTTATTCGCGCCATCACCATCGTCGAACTATCATCATCGTGGTAGCGATCCTGCTCCTTGCCGGATTGCTCATCTCCTTCTAGGGTTCGTCAATTTATTTAATCAACCTACGAATCCCTAATCTGTGTCGATTTCATCCATCTCTACCTTACAACTGGTATTATTTCTTCCCCTTAAACTAGTTGTTCTTTTTTATATGGCTCCGTCACCTCTTCGATTTTTACTCCAATCTATCGATTTTATATACTTTTCAGCTTGTTTTCAGATTTAGATTGATGTTCTTTGTTTTGGGTAGAATCAAAAGATGAGTGATTAATATAATAAACTATTTTTAAATTTACGGTGCTTAACTTTGCAAAACTTTGATCTTTATATAAAATTACTTATACTATTGTAAGTTTTTTGCATAATTTTTTAAAATTTAAAGCCCCCAATATTCGCGTTTTGGCACTTGGCACAGGGGCCCTAAAGTTATTGAGACAGGCCTGACTTTAAGGTCTCTCAAATGAATACTAGAAAATGTATAACATAATTACCAAGCAAGCGATTGTTGTTGCAGGTACATCTTCTGTTTGTTTGTTATGAATTCTTTATCCTTATTGTAGATGGACTGCTTGTCCATCTATTTGTAGTCTTATTTTCATTAATACAATCGCTTTTTCTACCAAAAAAAGTAAAAATAAAAATTCTTTATCCTGATTGTCAATTGATAGACAAAATTATATTACCTCGCAAGTGCACGAGCTATCGTCATAGCAATATGCAAACACAAAGGTCTAACCACAGAGACTTGGATTAATTCTAAGTTAATTAACTATTTTAAAAACAATAAAATAAAATATAAGTGATCAACATGAACTAACATATAAATGATTGGATATCGGAATATAGATTCACAATCATCTCTTCTATGCTATGTTAATAATATAAAAACACCAATTACAATTCAAGGGTTCATTCACTATTTTAAGAATTGAGACGGTTATGTGGCGGGTTGCAATTCTAATAGTTTCTTAATGTTCTACTTTCCGCAAGGTCCGTTTCACATGCCAAGAGTTCATGAAGTACTTAAGAATATTTGAACTTAGATCTTTTTTACTTCCGCAAGGTCCTCAATTGGATCTAATCACCACAATATTGGTACAAGTGCAAGAATTTATACCCAAATAGTTAAAAAGCCAAAATTATCTTAACATAAAGTTGAAACTCTAAAACAGCATTAAGATTATTATGATGAACAATAAAGATACTGGATTGGAAGAATTAAATAATAAAACATAGAATTGATAGAAGTTACCTCCAATTCGTAGTTGGTGAAATTAGTTCTTCATATTAGACAAAGAAAAAATCTCTCTAACCTTGCAAACCTTACAAAATATTAACTAGCTACATGATTGATAAAAAATACAATGAAATAACCTAGTATTTATAGGGTAAAACTAACCTAAATCAAAAGGAAAAGAAAAATAAAAGAATAATAAAAGAAATAGGAAACTAATAAGAAAATCCTAAACACAATATAAAACAAGACAAATTCTCAGGAACGGCGGGTGTACGCCGTACGCCGGGCGTGACCCGCGGGTCAACCCGCCCGGCCCGAACCGCCAGACATCCTCCATTCCCAGCTTGACACGTGTCTTGTTAAAAAAAAAACTCTCATAACTTTAAAATGCTATATCTTGTGATTTATAACTCGGATTTTTTTTAAAAAAATACCGTTGTGTTCGTCTCGACGAGACGAATAAAACTACATAGGTCATGATATGGTTTGATTTTTTTTAAAAAAAAAACATATTTTTTTACCCACAAAAAGTTTGAGTTGTTCATCAGTTAGGATGTAACACTCTGTTCTGATAAAAGTAACACTTTCATCTTCAAAAAGTGACACTTTTTACTGTTAAAGGTAACAGCAGTTTTACATTAAAAAAAAAGGGTTTGCATTTCAATTGTTACTTTCTCAATAAAATATTATTACATTTCATATAAAATGTTACATTTAAGAATATAAACTGTTACAATTGAGAAAAAAAATGTTACATTCATTTTTTATAAAATGTAACATTAGTTTTAGTTGTCGATATGTTAATTTTGGGTAAAAAAAAAGTGTTACATTTGAAAAAAAATGAGTGTTACATTCCTTTATAAAAAGTGTTACACTAATTTAGTTGTCAATCTTTATGTTATCTTTAATTTATTGAAGCAAAATTGTGGTACATTTTTGGGGGAAAAAAAAATGTTACATTTGAAGAAAAAAGTGTTACATTTCGTTATAAGAAGTGTTACTTTTGTTGGGAGGAAAAAAAAATTGGGATTGCAAAATAAAAAAAAAAAAAAAAGCAAAAAAAAAAAAAAAATTGGCGCCTCGGCTCCTGGCGCCGTCGCACGCCGTGCGGCGGCCGCACAGGAGAGTCGCTCATAAAACAAATCCTAATTCCTGATGCTTGTGAATGTGCGGCTGATTTCATGATTTTGCAGTTTAGTCCCCATACTTTTAGTTTATTGCAGTTTGGTCTTGAAGTTTCAGAACTGGCAGATTGGTCCCTGGATTTCAGCAGTCTTTCACAGCAGTCTTTGGCCTTCATAAGTTTACTCCATTAAGCACTTTTCATCCCTCTTTATTGTAGATTGAGCACATAACCACCCTAGACAACAAAAACACAAGAACACCCAAATCAAATAACAAAAGCTTGAGAACAAAGCAATAATTAAGCCTAAAAGTACACAATAGAATGAGTAAAAACTCATTCATCATCAATGATGCAAGTACTGTTGAACTATTAGTCCGAAAGGAATTAGCTTATTAACCATACCTTGTGACTTGAGTTCTCAGATATCTGGAAGACTTCAAGTTGTCCATCTATTTAATGTTTCGTGAAAGATCAATTGAATTGACCAAAATTGAGTTGGGACGGAGGTTAGTATTTGTTTTGAAGATGGCATTTTATTGCTACATTTGTCTCATGTTCCAAGCATTAGCGTCAGCATCATCAAAATGAGCTATCTACCCTGTGAAAATTTAACTTGAGAATCTTGTGATTGTATAAGATTTAACCTCGCTTGATCATTGGCTTATCACCCTTTTGTTTTTGATCTCCCTTTTTGACAGATTTGTATCAACTTTGGATACACGTTGACTCTTGGTAATGACCCAAAAGAGGTCAAACATTTGCAGTTTGCCAATTTTTGAGCGTGAAGCAACTGTAATTGTTGCCAACCCAATTTTATGAATAATACTAGGGGCACAAAAAAGTCACAAAATCTTGCTCACAAAATCTTAGGTGTAATGATTTTATTGGTGTTTTAAATTAGAGTGTGGCGGGTCCATTATCGATGCAACCATAAAATATCGTCACCTCATGTTGTGAGCAAGATTTTGTGAGCTTATTTTGTGCCCCTAGCATTGCTCCAATTTTATACAGGCGCAGCATCATCTCAACTCAACGATTTCAAATGATATGCCTTTGAGATCCAATCCAAGGTGTACTAACTTGGGAATTATAGGTGTTACAATAAAATGTTTGTCTATGCACCTGCTCCTTTAGCTTTACAAGATTAAATAGGGTGGATCTTCCCTCATTCATCTTACAACATAAGTTTTTTAGATATAAATCCGCCATAGATTTTCTTCATAACAACTATCCACCCCTCCGTCTCATACTTATTTCAACTTATTTTCATTTTGAGCATCTCATACTTATTTTTATTTCACTTTTCTCTCTCTTGTCCACTCATAACAACTATCCACAAATAGGGATGGCAACGGGTCGGGATCGGATCGGATCAGGCCTGGTTCGAATCCGATCCGAACACTATGAGCCATTGACCGAACCCGATCCGAAGATGCCCAATCCGAGCCCCGAATGAAGAGTCGAACGGCGTCATGGGCACCGGTGACGGCGCATAGAGAGAGACGAGAACTGCTAACTACGCTGAGAAAGACGAGAGAGTAGTCGGCGTTGGAATATAAGCTTCCTAAACCCTAGATTTTTCCTTATATACATTTAGAGTGATGTGCATATTTAAAGAACATGAGGGGTAGTAGTGAAAATAGTAAGCTTAATGGGATCGGGTCGGATCTCGGATCGGATCGGGTGTGCTACCGAACCCGATCGCATTTTTAAAATTGCAAACCAAACCCGAAAATTTCGGATCGAATCACCTTCAGTACGGATCGGATTCGGTCATATTGTCATCCTATCCACAAATACCAACTGCACTGACCAAACATTTAGGTCCGCCCCTAGGCACTTCATTCCGCAATTTTTAAATTAAAAAAGGTGGAGTAGGCCAGGCCATAAACACCCTCACCATACCCAAATTATGGATTTGAAATATGAAACTCAAAAATAATCTCATCAACTCTACCGCACAACCTAACCGTACCTCCTCCAAATTTACAACTATTTCAATGGCAAAACCAAAATTCAAACGGAAAATCTAATGAAACATGCAATCTAATAAAACATAAAATTACAAATGATAGACCTATGTACTTTGCTATTGAATAATGCAATATACCACTTTTTAATAAACCAAATAAACATATTTCACAGATTACTATCAAAACCTTAGCACTATGGACAACATTCTGCATTATTTGATATCCAAAATGCATATTGCATTATTTGCAAAAGAGCAAGTTAGTACATCACAATCACATATTTTAATTATTCGCCCAAATTTAAACTTGAAAATAGGAGGATATAATTTTTTTAGCAAAGCCCAGAAAAAAATCTAAACAAAGCAAGTAAACCCAGAAAAAATTAAAATAGAACTATTTCAAGAATACACACCCAACTCTCATTCTATATTCACATAGAGCGAGAGAAAAGATCTGCAAAAAGATACATTTGATAACCAAAAACAGAAAAATAAAAGAAACTATCACGAAAATCGAGAGGCGAGCAAAATCAAGTCCATAAAGATAGATATCCTTTTTTCAAGCAGTGAAATAAAAATAAAACATCACATCTACCCCTCAAATAATGTCTCGGTCATTCGTCCGTGAGAGCTGGTGTCAAATAAACAGTTTGTTTTTTTAATCAACATATGAATGAATTTTGGGGCACATCCACCTGAAGAGCAACATAAACAAACTATCAGAACCAACTTGGCCATACCCCTCAGCTCTACAAGATTTTATATGCGAAGCTGTTGTATAAACAAAATTCTCATGCCTATGAGAATACGCAAATGTTTGGAGCATCTAAACAAATTCTCAGTAAGGCTGGATTAAATTTTTATTTTTATTTAAGGAAAAAAAAAAAAAGGGAGCTCACTTGTAAAAGTTAGGTGGGGTAGTTTCTTCAATTGACATGCTGAGCTTCAACTTTTGACCGTCACTTGATCTCAGGACTGTTAACTCCACAGGATTTCCAGTATTATCCCACATTCTCTCAAAAAACTGGAAAAAGAAAGGACTCACTGTGTTATTAAATAGAAGATGTTATGACATGTCAACACTATGCTACTCGACTTGTCAACATTATTAAAAGGAAATATAAAATACAAGCTTCTTTAGTTTGGTTATAGGGTGGCACACGGACTATTTTTATAAATTAAAACACCTGAAGACATAGATTGAACATACATTGATTTTACTCTTGACCCGTTTGCCATTACATTTCACTATCACATCCTTGAGCATTATACCAGAACGATAAGCAGGACTGTCTTTTTCAACCTGTTACATAGACGACAAGCAACAATTCAACTACATACATTTTGCTCCAAGCCAAGCCAAATAGCCAATAATAAAGGAGGTCAAAAAAGTGTCAAAATGAAACAACCAGATAAAATGTGGTGTTAAATAAATGACAAAAGAGAGTTACTAAATTGCATCTGCTGGGGACAAAAAATATAAACATGGCAGGCACACATATCACCATACTTAAACATACCATTTCCATATTACCAAAATGAACACCTGAGATCAGATCAATACCTTTGTCACAATAACGCCTGTGCCTATGCCTTTGTCAGAGAACGTATTTGTGAACTGTTCCAGAATAATCAAGCGAGCTTCAGCAAGATTTCCAACTTCCACACCAACCCAAGGTCGACAAAAATTTCTATAACAAAGACAGTCGGTCATTAAACATGTGCAAATCGCAAGCGTTACTATAATCTCAACACAAAACAAAAAAGGGCTATCCACATAGTAGGAATTCAAACCATGAACATGAGAGAATGGGGAAGCTAAATAAAAATTAGTTTCACATTCTTTGATCAACTAATATTCACTACAGATTAACTAGAAGCTGATAGGGAGGTTTGATAATTCGTAGCCAGGAATAGGAAAGTATATATCTGGAATCCCAGGCATGCGTATCTAAGCAACCCCATGAGTATCTTAACAACAACATTTACCCAATTCCGCAAAGGCCCCACTCATGGTGTAAGGGATGTACCTATGTAGCCTTACCCCCCGTGTTAAAGCACATAAATGTTGTTTTCGGATGACCCGTCGTGAAAATGTTGTTGAAAATTGAATTGATTGACTGCAACTTCGTACCAAAGAAGTGCAGACAGTTTGAGGAGTCATTTTGACTTATCCATCATATCTCTGAGCCAAAAAATAGTGAGATTTTGGCTCTATTGGAAATGCGTAAGCATTTCAGTTTGATATTCCACATCAAGATCAGTTCCGATATACCGAATTGCAAAGAAACAAAATTAGACAATAGTTCGAGAGCGTTTTTTCCAGTCACATAATACTAATGCAGATAACTGGAACCATTCTAAGATGGCGTGTGGAATGTCCTAGTATCAGAAAAGCAAAAAAGGTCATTGCCCATCATTATGAACACGAATAGTTGAATACTAGGTTTGCTGCTTCGGAGGGTTTGCCTGATCAGTGTGGTGCAACATTGACAGACAACTTGTGACAGTTTCGTGAGAGATAAGGACAGAAAAGGACCAATGGAGGTCAGCATATTTGTTCTTCATACAGGTTTTGAGGCTAAGCTAGTGGTTGAGAAGCTACGTTAGATAAAAAGGAGTCCCATTTACCTTTGATATCATTCTAGAAAGTATTTTACAGGGATATCATGTTATTTGCTCTGCTTTACACACTAGAGAAAAAGTGTCTTCTCTTTCTTTACATGCTAAGAGTAAAAGAAGCAGACAATACAAAAGAGACTTGGTCAAGATACTGTCAACTTTACTACTATGTTCCTCTGGTGGATGGCCTGGAGTCAAATGATCGCTTTAGATCACCTAGATATATGAATAGAGAGATTTCAAAAACACCTACTTAAGTCCCGACTTTATGTCTGAGCTAGTGCTCACAAGCATTATCCCTTAAGTAGATAAATTATATAAAAGGATATTATATAGCTTGTGTGAATGTAATAGTTTGGACACAATCCTTGAATGCAACCCATGTCTTTGCCATAAGAAATAGTGCGCAATTTCGCTCATTTCAATACCACTCGGTTAACGAATATCGGGTCCATACAAATATGAGTATGAAGCATTGTCCTGCTAATCAAAAGGTGAGGAGAGACAAAAAAAAACCTTAAAACAACAACAAAAAAAAAAGGCTTAGAACGATTTCAACCATAAAGTATGCATGGAGCTAAATTGAATCACTCACCCGTTACTTTTATAATGATCCCACCACCTTAAAATAAAGTTACTTGGTAAGAAGGCAAATTGACAGAACAAGATTCCCATAACTTCTCCAGAAAGGTTGATAACTGCACCTGACTGTTTTACCAAGGACAGGAGAACTGTTAGTTTATAATGTGGTTTACAAACACATGCAAGCTTTTTTCAATTAGGAGACATGTCAAGGTGAGCTTTGGATGGCACATAAAGAACTGAAGCTAAAAATAAAATAAAATAAAATAATAACATCAGCATACAATATCTGTATGCAAGATAATCAAAACACACACACACACACACACACACACACACACACACAGAGAGAGAGAGAGGTTATACTGACGTTAGCGCCGCCATCACAATTAACCCAGTAAAGCTCTTTGCAATCATAATTGAACAAGTGATTAGCACTGAGGAAAGAGGAAAATTAGATGTAAGCAAAACAGTAGAGAGTCAATTACAAATGTTATAAAAAAAACGAAAGTAATATAAAATCTTCTATTACCTAAAAACACCACAAGCAGCTTGGAATGGAAACAGAGAGCTGAAAGTCTTATGGAGAGAAATGATCTCGGTCCCAGGCTGAACCCTAAATAAATTAGAGTGGCGGCCAATTTGGAATGTATTTTTGCCATGTGATTGGGGGTGCTCATGTACATCAGTATCTATAACCGGGACATCATTCAAGGCCCTTAGAGCAGCAGGTTCCAAAGGGGATTTAGATTTGATTCTTATTGCTGCAAGGTTGTAGTGGAAATCACAACATAATACTTCCCCCTTGTATAATTTACCACCTGACACACGCACATCAAACTGCAAACACCACCAAAACAACGATAGTAACCAGTGGCGAAGCCATGAATTTTTGGGAAGGGGGTCAAGGTTGTTCGTGAGATAAGCATTATATTTGAGGTTTACAAATTTAATATACAAGGGGTCAAAATAATAATTTAGTGCATTATTTTTAGTAGTAAAATGTCATTTTCTAAAATTTTAAAAGTACTAAAATTGACACATTTCAAAATTCAAGGGGGTCGAATGACCCCCTTAGCTATGCTCTAGCTTCGCCAGTGATAGTAACTACTCTGTATTAAATATAGCTTGATAACTAAAGAGTTAATATACTACTATAAATTTTTAAAAACTAAAATCCAAATTCTTTATTATCATTATAACCCCAGCATTTCATTATGGGTATCCGGACACAGCCTATCGCTTTTAACACATGGGTAAGGATGTGTAAGCCTTTGCGGCACTGGGGTAATGTTGTTGAATACCCCCATTATATAACTAGAGCCTTGTGATTGTCAGGCCTATTGGCCTATCACACCTCAAAACTGAATAATCAGTTCACCTCCAATTTTATTACAAGGTTCACATTAAAAAAAATTGTTTCGTTCCCCAAAGAGACGTTCATACTTTCTAGCATCAATTTGTTCAAAATTTACATAAAAAGTTATAATTTTGAGCAAGAATTAATCACAATTTTTGAGGTTATATAATATTGCAAGATCAACAAAACGACTCAATTAATTGAAGTTTTCAAATAGGACACGAAATAGATGAAAAAGAAAGCAAACCACCTTAACTTGTTGAGGTTTGATGCCGTTAGTGCGTTTAAATAACATAGCAGGAGCAAGTATAGTGATGAGATAAGAATCATCACCAGCATCCTCGCTTTCAATAATTATACCATTGCCACAGAATGAAAATTTAAAATAACTGGCGTATTGCCATCCATCGGCCATGTCACCTGAGAAATTCTTAATTAAAAAGAATACACATCCATCAACAATAAAAGATAGAGAAAAGGAAATATATAATTACCAGGAACATCATAAGTTTTAATGGCAACAACGCTCAAAAGAGCTCTTGCAACTGCAACATTTGAGGGTGTAGAGCGAGGTTTCTTCACTGGACCGTAGAGCGTTGTTGAGGATATAAAGAAAGGTTTCTTCACGACCTCAGAGCCTGGACCGGGGCGGCTTTTTCTCTTGGCTTTGTCTACCATTGTCTCTAAGAAAGAGGTAAGCTTTTAGTAGGTCACATGAATCAATATAACAACAACACCACCACCACCATAGATGTCAAAGGCGACCGCCCGCCTCGCCTTTTTGGGGCCATGGGGGGTCGGTCGCCTTTTTGTAGTCAGGCAGGCGGATGTACGCCTTTTTTCACAAGGCGTTCGCCTTGCTCGCCTTTTACCCGCCCGCCCGCCGCTCGCCTTTTTGCATTTTTTATCTCTTCTTTTCTTTTCTTTTTCCCATGTTTTACAAATTTTCATTTACTTTTGCAGGACTTTAGAGCTTGATTTCTTTTCTTGATAATATTTAAGAGCTTAAGATTATTTCACTTGCTTAAACTAGTACTTGTTTTGTTAATTTGAATTTCGTAATTTTAATTCATGCGCCTTTTCTTTTAGAATTATTAGTTTTGAAGCCACATCATCACCATCCTAAATATGTGTGACCTATGATATTCCCAATATTAGCTAATATTATTAGCTAATAATAATAGTTATGATCAGTGGCGGATCTAGGATTTCCAAACACCGGGTGCACAATTTACACTAAATAACTTCATACCAAAAAAATTCAAAACGCAATTATATTCAAGTACATACTTAAGTACATAAGTTTAAAACAATTGTCATAAAAGAAAACAATACAACTAACAAAGTAAATCCCTTACGCGTTTTCATAAATGCTTTTTCTAACTGCAGGATCCGAATTATTTACTAGCAGAAGCCATCACAAGGACTGATTGTTGACTAGGAATTACCCACCCCAAAACTAGTTTCACCATCCCCAATTTTTTTCCTTTTGATAAGAAATTTGTCCATATTCAATGATCAACCAAAAACACTAACAATTCTAAAAAAACATCAATGGAATAACCATCAAACACACACATATATGTATATTTAAATTCAAACATTTAATCAACAATTATATTGAAATCACCCATGAAATTTGAAAAGAAATATCAAAGCCCCAAATTTATATACAAACCCTAGATGTCAATTTACTTCAATTCGGAGAGAGAAAGTAGATGAGAGACTTGAGGATGCTTACGAGAGTGAAGAGTGCAATTGTGCAAAGGATTAAGAAGCTTGGTGATGAAGATCGAGGCGGATCTGCGCTCTTTCTTCTCTCGTCCACGGAGCAAAGGCAAAGGTCGCGTCGGTAAGTTTTTTTTTTTTTTTTTCCCCTGATTTCGCGAATGCGTGGCTCCGCGGCTCCGTTTCGTTTATGTCAGCGTTGTTAAATTTTCCTTCTACTAAGTTCACATCCCTTTTAGTTAAATTATCACTTTAATTATTATTTTTCAGAGTGCACTTAGTAAACAAAAACATAGTTGAAAAATTGAGTTGACCGGTGCACGTGTACCCCGATTTACATGCAAGATCCGCCCTTGGTTATGATATAATTTAACTATTACTACTAATAATATTAGTTAAGTATAATAGTTACTATACAAGTTAACTATTACTATTAATAGTATTAATTAACTATAATAGTTACTCCATCTGTTCAGCTTTAAGGTTCTTACTTTCTTTTTTGGTCTGTCCCAATTTAAGGTTCTTACTTTACATTATTACTTAAAATGGACAATGGGACCCACTTGTAATTCTCACAACAAAAACTCCATACCCACTTTCTTTTTCCTACTTTACTTTTCACACTCACAACATTTATTTTTTTTATTAATCTCCGTGCAAAGTCAAACAAAAAACTTTAAATTGGGACGGAGGGAGTACTATACAAGTTAACTATTACTATTAATAGTATTAATTAACTATAATAGTTACTCCATCTGTCCAGCTTTAAGGTTCTTACTTTCTTTTTTGGTCTGTCCCAATTTAAGGTTCTTACTTTACATTATTACCTAAAATGGATAATGGGACCCACTTGTAATTCTCACAACAAAAACTCCATACCCACTTTCTTTTTCCTACTTTACTTTTCACACTCACAACATTTATTTTTTTATTAATCTCCGTGCAAAGTCAAACAAAGAACTTTAAATTGGGACGGAGGGAGTACTATACAAGTTAACTATTACTATTGTTATATTAGTTAACTATAATAGTTACTTCCTCTGTCCAGCTTTAAGGTTCTTACTTTCTTTTTTGGTTTGTCTCAGTTTAAGGTTCTTACTTTACTTTATTACCTAAAATGGACAATAGGACCCACTTGTCATTCTCACAACAAAAACTCCGTACCCACTTTCTTTTTCCTACTTTACTTTTCACACTCACAACATTTATTTTTTTATTAATCTTCGTGCAAAGTCAAACAAAGAACTTTAAATTGGGACGGAGGTAGTACTATACAAGTTAACTATTACTATTGTTATATTAGTTAACTATAATAGTTACTTCCTCTGTCCAGCTTTAAGGTTCTTACTTTATTTTTTGGTCTGTCTCAGTTTAAGGTTCTTACTTTACTTTATTACCTAAAATGGACAATAGGACCCACTTGTCATTCTCACAACAAAAACTCCATACCCACTTTCTTTTTCCTACTTTACTTTTCACACTCACAACATTTATCTTTTCTTAACCTCTGTGCAAAGTCAAACTAAGAACTTTAAATTGGGACGAAGGGAGTACTATACAAGTTAACTATTACTATTGTTAGTATTAGTTAACTATAATAGTTACTATATTAGTTAACTATTACTATTAATAGTATTTGTTAACATTATTAGTTAACTATTATTATTAATATTATTAGTTAACAATAATAGTTACTATATAATTTTTTTAAAAAAACTATAACTATTAATAGTATTAGTTAAGTATAATAGTTACTCTATAAATTAATGATTACTATTAATATTATTAGTTAATCATGACAGTTACAATATATGTTAATTTTTACTATTAATAGTATTAGTTAATCATAATAGTTACTATATTAGGTTATCGTTGTTATTAATAAAATTAGTTAATTATAATAGTTATTATAGATATTAATAAGTACTGTTAATAGTATTTTTTAATTATGATAATTATAATATCGATTAATTATTACTATTAATAGTATTAGTTGAGATGATGGTTACTATTTTTGTTAATTATAATTAGAAAATTATTTTTTATATATAATATATTTATATTACAAATAAATGTTATGCTACTTTATTGAATAAAAAATATAAAAAGAGCAAAATAATAATTTAAAAAATAGAAAATTAGTATTTTGTGCAAAGCACGTGTAGAGCACGGCTTAGTTAAGATGATGGTTACTATTTTAGTTAATTATAATTAGAAAATTATTTTTTATATATAATATATTCATATTACAAATAAATGTTATGCTACTTTATTGAATAAAAAATATAAAAAGAGCAAAATAATAATTAAAAAAATAGAAAATTAGTATTTCGTGCAAAGCACGTGTAGAGCACGGGTTACTATTTTTTAGTTTTATTTTCTTCCTTGCTCGCCTTTATGCCGCCCGCCTCTCGCCTCGCTTTTCGCCTTTCCTAAGTACATTTCGCCCGCCTCTCGCCTTTCGCCTTTGACAACTATGACCACCACAATATCCACACAAACCGAAGTCAATTAGTTAAGGTAGTTTCAACTTTCTTAAATTCAATCGAATTCAAATCGTACTAGTCCTATTCGGTTTCAGCGTTATAAGATGAGTTCAATTTAATTTTACAGATCATTATTAATCAAAACTATATAGAAGAGAACTATGTGAAATATGAGAAGGCAAGTATTTCATTCATCTTTATAGCAATATGGAGTCAAAATTTAAAATCACAAGAGCATCAAAGGAGCTTTCGTGATCGAAACACTAAAAAAAAACAAGTCACGACGAGATAGAGCAGACTAATAGCTGCCTTGGGTTTTAATTGGTTTCGGTGTAATCGGCTATGGTCGGTTTTGGCACCATTTAGGTTTTCACCGGCAGAGAAACACAAATTTCATAAGCAAATAGTCCCATATTGATGAAACTAGGATAGTAAGAGAGAAACTAGAAGATGAGAGCAAGAAAGTATGATAGAGAGAAAGAGACAATAACCAACAAAAGTAATCTCTGATTATGAAGCCAGAAGGACTGAAATCATTGCTTCAAGTCGGGTTGTGTAGAAGCTCCAAAGTGTTTTCAAATATTAGACTCAATAATCGAAGGCCAATTTCGAGAGGGATACTTACCACGAAGGTCGCCGGTGCCGGTGTAGGACTGTCGTCGGACTTCAACTGCAATTTCTCCTCTCTTCAAACGAAGCAATTGGTTTCTAGGGTTGGGGGCATATTGACGATGTCGGCGGATAGAGAGAAAGTTAGGAACTTGTGTGAGTTAAAGTACCTATTTTATCCTTCAACTATTTAAGTTTTTACCTTTACGTCATCGAACAATATTTTTTTACAATTTCATCATTGACCTTTATGTTTATTTGATTATGTGATCCTTCCGTCAGAGTGTTGTTTAAATTGTCGTTAAGTGATGCTGAGTTGGAATAATGACGCCATCATTTATTTTGTACATGTGGCACCAACCATCAAGAATGATTGTTGACATGTAAATATAGGGGATTAACTGTATAATACTCCCTCCGTCCCTATTTACCTTACAAAATTGCCATTTTGGGTGTCCCCATTTACTTTACAAAATCCCAAAAAGGAAAGTTTTTATTACTTTTTAAATAGTGGGACCCACTTGTCATACTCACAACAACTATCCACTTAGAGCATTTACAGTCATGACTCTTAAAATGAGAGTCATGAAGTTTATCTCTCTTCCACCTCACCTCCACATCATTCATCACTAATAATAACAACTCTAAATACTTTTACCTCCATTCATACCAAATGTCATCACTTTTTTTTTAAATATATTTTTTTTCTTAAAAATCATGCAAAACATACAAAATTGATATCTATTTATAGAGAATGAAAAAATATTAATATTGGTGATTTTTTCTATTTTATAATATTTTTATTATTTCTTAAATGTCAATTGCAATTTTTGTTGGAAAAAGTAATTTTTGGATAGGACATGTGTCACCTTCTTATTTGCTTTGTCTCCTTGATTTTCGTTCTCTTTCTTTGCCGAAATGTCATCCGGCAAACATTTTTTGCAAAATGTCATGGATGACTTTTGTAAAAGTCATGAATGGGGAAGGCATGGTTGCCACCTATGTCCATGTCATCTCATGCCATGGCTAAATGTCATGAATGGAGATGCCCTTACTTTTCTCTACCCCACTTTCTCTCTCCCGCTCAACTATCTACACTCACAACACATCAACTTTACAATCATTTTTTTAATTTTTGTGCAAAACCTCATTTTTGTAATGTAAATGGGGTCGGAGGGAGTACTAAACTTCAATCCTAAATATAAAATATTATAATTACTTTATCATTATATTACACTATGACTAAATTTTCACAAAATTTATTATTTTGATAGATAATTTAAAAAAAAAAAATAATTATGATAAAAAAATATTTTAAACACTTACATCATATAGTAATGATTGTTTGATAAATAAAAATATTTTCATTTATCTTTCTCTCTAATTTTATAAAATTTATTTAATTATTTATCCAATAAAAATAAATATTTTATCCACCACAAAAATGTTTAATTTTTTAAAATCTCACCCTTTACTACCGCAACAAACCATGGCAATTTAACAACCAAAGCCACCACCACCGGTTAATTTTTATCATCAACAAACCATGGCAATTTAACAACCAAAGGACGTATTGAGAGCAACTGCATTTGAACTTTTGACTTGTCTGCTCAACTTCTTCTACCTGTTAATTAACCAGGAATGCTTTAACTTTAACGACACCATTGAAGCTCTTTGGCATTTGTAACTGGGATATTTCAGTCCTTTATATTTCGTTAAGTAATATTTTAGGGTCCAATAATTTGGAAACATGCAATTTTACCCCTTATATTTACATGTCAACAATCATTCTTGATGTGTGGTGCCACGTATACAAGATTATGACGTCATTGTTCCACCTCAGCATTATTTAACGGTAACTTAAACAGTACCCTGACGGAAGGATCACATAATCAGCAAAACATAAAGGTCAAGGATGAAAGGGTAAAAAAAATATTGTTTAATGACGTAAAAGTAAAAACTTAAATAATTGAAGGATGAAATAGGTACTTAAATCGAACTTGTGGAATGAGTTAGGGAATGAGTAAATGAGTTTTTTTTTTTTTTTTTGTCAAACAGACATGCGTACTATCAGATTATTGCAACTTCCCACTTGTACTGTCAAAACTCCCAATGTAACCTGCGTACTTTAGTTTATTAACAATTCGACCAAGTTTTTTAACTGGTGTTAAAAACTTAACGATATTAAACAAATATTTTTCAATTTTTGTCATTAAAGTTTGTTTCTTTCCAATGCGCTCACCCCACTAACGGAATTGTCTAATTTTTAACTGGAGTTGGTCTCGTTCTATCATGTGACTAACAATTGTACAATGTTAAACTAGTGATCTAAAAATGAAACATTACATCCTATAATCCACCCAATTTTCAGATCTGGATTTAACACAGAGAAACTGTGTCCCCTTCTGTTTTCCTCCCCTCCAACCTAACTCGTCCTCCATTCCCACGCAAACAACCCTTACGCCGCCAACCATGATCGATTGAACCCACCTCTGCCCTAGATTCTTTGTCTGTCACCGACTCTGCCATCTATCCCAGTCGTCTTCTTCAATATCACCAAAATCGGTTGTATTGATTGTTGCAAAATTCATGGCCCCTCGCTCCAGCCATTGCATCTCTCTCTCTCTCTCTCTCTCCCTCTCTTTTCGTGGCTATGGTTTCTAAAATGAAACTCAAATCTAGAGTTTCAAACAAATCTGGGATTTAAAATCAATTTCAAACCCTGGGCTCCCATATGACCGTCAATGTCACTTGACCTCGGGTCCAATTTGCCGCCGATAATTCAATGGATTACGCGTCAGACTTGAGAAGAAAGTCTCTGATTATTGTTAAAGTATCGTATTTGCTTATTGTGTTTGCAAGTACGTTGGTTGCAGGGGTATCGCTGCACTTGATGAAGTGGAATCAAAGGTTTATATTGGGTACTTAATTTGCCGGGTGGGGGTTGCTTCTGGGTATTGCTTTGATGGATTTCTTGAGATGTTCGAATCGAGAGTTTGAAAAGTTGACGTTGGAGGAGTATCCTTTTGGATTCATGTCGGCTTGTTTTGGGTATGTGTTTACCATGCTTGCTGATTTTGGGTAATAGTGGTGGTGGTAGTGGTGTTTGTATTATTAGTTGTGAGATGAACATAGATGAAGAAGATGAAGGAGATGAACATAAATTTGCTTTAATTTTAACATTATCATTATAATTAATAAATGGAAAATTAAATTAAATTTTAATGCATTATTTTATGCATAAAATTGTAGTAAAAAATTGGTAAATTTAGAATTTTTATTCCTTTAGATATTGGGTGAATTTTTAATTTCATTTTTAGAAGGGTATATCGATCATTTTTCTTTGTGAAATTAAATTTTGAGTTAATTTCAACAATACATCAGTTAAGTATTTACCGAATGTTAGTCACGTGATAGTACAAGACCAACTCCATTTAAAAAATTGACAATTCCATCAGTAGGGAGAGCGCATTGCAAAGAAACAAACTTTAATGACCAAAATTGAAAAATATATTTGTATAATGTCGTTAAGTTTTTAACACCAGTTAAAAAACTCAGTCGAATTGTTAATAAACTGAAGTACGCAGGTTACATTGGGAGTTTTGACAGTACACATGGGAAGTTGCAATAATCTGATAGTACGCATGTCTGTTTGACAAAAAACTCATGAGTAAATCGCAAAACAAGCGTGTCGTACTATTAGATTATCAGATTATTACAACTCCCAACTTATATTTTCAAAACTCTCAATATAACATGCGTATTTTAGTTTATTAACAATTTGATCGATATGCGTATTTTAGTTTATTAACAATTTGATCGAGTCTGGTCTTGGGTAGCTTTGTAAACCATCAGTAACTTCCTTCACTCCCAATTCTCTCTAACTTCTTCATTCTTCATATCCATTGCCAAATTTGATTGCCTTTGATTTATCTTGATTTCACATTTTTTAATTGTGAAATGACAATTAAAAAAATGTGAAATCAGGATTCTTTTTTTATATTTGTCTTTTAATTTAAATCTTAGTTTTATTTTAGGAAATAAAATGGAGAAAATGATGATGGGGTTGTTCTACATATTTAAGACAATAATTTGGTTCACTTTCTCCACAATCAAGGTATGTGGTTTTTGGATGAGTTTGATGTTATTTTCTCTCCTCGTTGAGAGACCTTTGATTTCTCTCCTAGTTGAGATCCTTTTGCTTCCTCTCCCAGTTGAGAGCCTTTACTTTTGATACTTTTGATTCATATGATTTGTTCTAGGTGGGCTATTGTGCGGTGAAGTGTATTGCGATGTTTGGAATGTACGGTTGGAAGTTTCTTTTCGACCCAAATGTCTTGGATATCAACTCATTCACAATCACATTTGTACTCGTCTTCTAGATATTTTTAATTTGGATTGTAAATTTAAGTCTTGGGATGAGTCTCTGAATATTGTAGAGAACTTTCTCATTAACTCTTGTTCATGCAATTAATTTAAGTTCTTCTTTGTTTAAAAAAAAAAAAAAACAATTTGATCGAGTCTTTTAACTGGTGTTAAAAATAGGGTTAATGACAATTTAGACCATAAAGTGATATACCACCCTCTCAAATGAACCCTGATGTTTTATTTCGCCAGATCAGATCTTGATGTGAAAAATACTCGCCAATTAATGCCTTTTTAACGAAATTCGTTTAAAACTCAGTTTAAAAGCATGTGACATGCACGTGACTAACTGAATTGAGTTGTTTGAAGTTGATGTTTCATTTAAGGGGCTTAATGAAAATTCAAAACTTAATAGGGATGAAAATCAGAATAATTATTAAAATAGTAAATATAAAGTTTTTTAAAGTTACTTTCAAAATATTAATTAAAAAAATAAATAAGAATTTATTTTATAAACAAAATAAATCAAATTTTACATTTACCAAAAAAAAACTCATCCAATAAATATGCAATATTTTATAATTTATAATAGAAAATAAAAAATAAGACATTAATATATTTACTTTTTCTTCACCCACTGAATTTAATGTTTTTTATTCAATCCTTATTATTTATCATATTAGCAATATCTAAATTAGTAAAATAGAATATTTTTGACAAAAATATATTAACTTAGTCTCCAATTTATTTTGCTTAAAAAAAATCTCCAATTTATTCAATACGCACAACATTCAAATGAAAAATAGAAAAAAATTGAACGATTTCTTCTCCAGCTCATTCTCTCGCTCTGGCAGCACAGACGCCAATCATCCCACAACTTCTTCAAAGACGTCGAAATTCGAAAGGAGGAGCTCCGGCACCTCGAAACTCTCTACAACCACCTCAAATCCGCCGATGAACTCAGCAAATCGCTCCATAAGGTCGACTCAATCAACGACCTCCGATCGAAAATGGACGTCGACGTCTCCACCTCTCTCAAAAAAGCGAACTAATCAAACGCCTCGAATCACTAGACATCTCCAACGCCGCCATCTCCACCCTCCATCCCTCTATCTGCCGTATTCGTTCCGAGATCTTCGATCCAATCGCCAGACCTGATCTCAAACTGCATCTTTGGAATAGAATTCGGCGAGGATGGTGATTCCTTTGGCAATACGGCTGTAGAAGATGAAAGTCAGATTCAAATTTGGAAATAGAAGTAAGGTTTTCACGTCGTCGAGTCATTTGTGGAGTCTGGGTTGGACGCCGAAAAATATGGAGAAAGGGTTGGGGATCGGAATCTGGGAGCATGGGGGTTTGGGTGTGACGGGATAGATTTTTCATATTTTTATTTACCCTCCCCTCTTTTTTTTTAAATGTGTCATTTTAACCCCTTTAGAATTATGGACAATTCAAACAACCCAATTCAGTTAGTCACGTTCCAAGTACATGCTTTTTAACTGACTTTTTAACGAATTCCGTAAAAAAGACGTTAACCGGCGAGTATTTTTCACATCAAGATCTGATTTGACGAAAAAAAAAACATCATGGTTCGTTAGGGAGGGTGGTATATCACTTTAGGGTCTAAAGTATCATTAACCCTTAAAAATATAATGCACTTGTCCACGTCCTGTTGACATTTTTCTTGCTGATGTGGAACTTTGAGAAGGAGGAGGTTGAAAGGGTATTACATTTAAACTTTTGACCTTTTGAAAAATATTTAATATGAACAATACAAATTTTATATGTGAAACGTGTTTGTAAATAAAATTTTATTTTGGATTTATAAGTTTTATGTTTTACATTTTACCCTTTTTATAAAATAGTTATAATTTACCTAGTAAAAGTTGTATATATGTTAGTTATACACTTTTATTTAATATGAAATATATAATTTACTTATTTTATATTTTTTTGTAAACATTACATTACATATGTCCTAAAATTAAAAAAAAAAATGAAAAAATAAACCTTTAATTCAGATTCATTTACCCCATAAATCTTCAAATATATTGCTGATTGAGATATATGCTAACAGATAATTAAGAGAATATAATTTTAACTAATAATTTTTTATTGGAAAAAATGCAAAAAATGCAAAAAAAAACTCAATTGGACACTTTGTGCAGGTTTGGTACCTAATGTCATTTTTGTTGCAGGTATAGCACCTCAAATGGTCATTTTGTGCAGCCAAAGTCATGGCTAACATCGTCAATATTTGAACGTTAAATAATTGTGTGGTTAGTCACGTGCCATCTATTGAGGGGTATTATAGTAAATTTATTTTAAAAGTAACAATTATCCCCACTATTTCTCCTTCATCTTCTTCCCTCCTACTTCATCTTCAATGGCCATCTATTGAGGGGTATTATAGTAATAAAGAGTTTCTTTATTTGACATTGTTGCAATTTAAGTGGAATGCCCAAAATGACAATTTTTTGCAACTTACCCGGAACGAAGGGAGTATTCCCCTTTCATCAAGAGATCAACAACGATTTTCTAAATAGAAAACATTTTTTTTCACTCCTTAAATCAATCTACCCACCACCATACAATTTCCAAAAAAAAAAAAAAAAAAAAAAAAACAGCAAAACCCTAATCCTTATTATCTACTAGTACCAGACGCCCCAATAAAATAAATTGCCAAACAAATTTAGCTAATATTTTAATCAATTCATATCTATAAGACCTTATTCTTACTTTTTGGGATAACTAATTTAATTGGATACCATCTGCTGGAAACTAGAGCAATGATTTGTTCTTTTGGTGTGATTTCCAAAATACTCCCTCCGTCCCAGCTCACTTGAGACTTTTTGACCAAAAACCGTACGGCTAGGTGGGAGTCGTACGGCTCCTTCCCCTGCTGCTCCATCAGATTACCTCCTCAATCAAGCAAGGCACAATGATGGTGTTTCCCATCACCTTTTCACAAATTCCGGCCATCACCTCACCACCCCTCCACTACCCCTCTCCAAAGGCACTATTGTCCAAAGAAAAAATTCCCTAACACCCTCCATATACTCTCTTTTGTGATCAAGAAAGAGAGAGAACCACATTGTGAAGAAACCTCCCTACATTGCTTTCCCTTCCATCTTCTCTCCAAGAACAACACCACCACTCATCCACAACCACTCAAACACCACTCAAACACTACTTCTATATCATCTAAACACTTCCAAAAACTCAATCAAACTCACTTTCCATCCAAAACTCAAGCAATCTTCAAGTCATTCCAACTTTTCAAACTCAAAACAAACAAAGTCTTCCCTTGGCAAGACAAAGGACGCACACCCTCCCCTCATTAACTAGGTAATCTCTTGGTTGCAACCCTTAAAGTCATCAAAATGTAAGTGATTTGGTTATTTGTATAAGGGTCTAGCCACAAGTTGGCTAGACCCCCATATTCTTCATATATTCCATGTAAAGAACTTGTAATGTGGCTTTGTAAATGGTGAGTTTAATGTTAAACCAGAAGTTCATCATGCTTAAATGAGTTTATGATCATGTGTTCATCCTTTGGCTAAACTTTGGGTTTTTCATGCATAAATTCTCATTTTCTTCTCAAAGCTACAAATCTAATCACTTTTTCCATTTTCATGTACATTCATGTTAAACTTGACTCTTGTTGGAAAATGGCTATTGGATAATGTTCTTAACATGTTAAATCATAAGTTCCTTGAGTTTCATGGCTTGGTTTCGAGTTTTGGTCATGTTTTGGAACCCATTTTTGTGACCTAAGCAACCAGTCCTTATGCTCTGTTCAAACCACCAATTTTCATGCTTCAAAAACTATCTTAAAGTGGTTTCTGGACTTGTATCAAAACATGAAAGTTGTTCCTTACATGTTTAAGTTTATGCTTGTCAAGTTTCATGTCCACATTCCATGTTTAGCCTAGATTTTCATGCATAGTTTCAAGTCACAGATGTGCTGTGCTGCTTGTTTCCCTCTGTACCATGTTCTGTTCTTGTGCTTGCAACACAACTAAAATGTGGTTTTTGGACTAAAGTCAAAACATATATTTTGTTCCCAAAAGGGGAGATTGTATATTTATACCCCTGAACTATATGATTACATGCAAATATGCCCCTAAACGGCTTAATTATGACTTTTGCTCCTACAATATCTACTTGGAACCGCATATATACCATTCTGTTAGTTTTCCATCAAAAAATTAACGAAATTGCTGACTTGGATGCCCATTTGGTCTTTTTGCGTGTAAACGTAGAAGCAAATGCACATGTGTCATTGATGATGTAAGATTTGAGGGGTATATATGCATGAAAGCCACAATTTAGAGGCATATTAGCATGATAAAACTGCATAAAAACTATTTAATGAAAAATGATATTTTAAGAACATAATTATAAATTTATTAAGAATATAGTGTATTTAAAGAAATAATACTTACTAATTAATAAATAGTAAGAATTAATACTATTTTCAATATTTTTTGCTTGTATATTATTTTGAAATATTCAACGTCAAAAGAAAATAATAATAAAATAATAATTAATAATTCTAATATCAATATTTATGTATTTTTTGCGTGAAAGATATGATAAAATGATGGTAGAGTGGTTGTTTAAGGAGATAAAGTTATAATAAGATTATTTGACATAACTTCGTAAACATAAATTCTCAAAATACGAATTTGTCCAATTCAACTCACATCGATGACCCCTATTTAAAATCTTAATTTCATATAATAATTAAAAAAAAGATGACCCTATTAAAAGTTTTGATTGGTAAATATTATGACACTTTTTTAAAATTCTTAATTAATACTCTCTCTGTCCCAGAATGATAGTCCTCCTATTGTCATGGGTTTTACGAAAGAACTTTGAGTAATAATTAAGGTTACTTTTAATTATTCTAATGAAATTTTTGAAATTGTTCTTGATACACCATTATAAATACTATTAATATCAATTTTTAGATTATCATTAACATAATTATAAGTAGCATTTATAACTGCTCAAAGTTCTCTCGTAGTAACAACGAAAAAAATGGACTATCTTTCTGGGACGGAGGGAGTATAGATTATATATAAAAAAATATTTATCACATTTCACACAAAATATACTAATAATATAACTATAAAATTATTATTATTTTTATTAACGTTAAATGTTTTAAAATAATGTATAAGAAAAAATTATTGAAAACTTCATAAGTTTTAATTATTTATTTATTAGTAAGAATAATATATTTAGATAAATCTTATTTTTTAATAAAAAAATATAATTATCTGTTATGAAAAGTAATTTTATTAAACATTTTTTTTGCAGTTTTCTCATGCAAACATGTCCCTAAGCTATGACTTTAGTGCATATATACCGCTTGCATCCTACATTAGCAATGTCATATGTGCATTTGCTTCCACGTGTATGTACGAAAATTCCAAATGGGCCGCCAAGTAAGTAATTTCGTTAAATATTTGACAGAAAACTAATAGAAGGGTATATCCGCGGTTTCAAGTAGATACTTTAGGGGCAAAAACCTAATTAAGCCGTTTAGGGGCATATTTGCATGTAACCCGATAGTTCAGGGGCATAAATATACAATCTCCCTTCCCAAAAGACTCAGTAAAATTAACATATTTTTGAAATATTTTTTGGATCCCAGGAGGTGCCCTTTTTGCAATCTTGTTTCAACCTTCAAAACCCAGAATCTGCACTTCCAATCTCTGACATCAAAATGTTAGAGACCTTTTGAACAACTTAAAATCGTTTTCTAGACTCAAAACTTTGGGAACTTCATGTTTTGAATGTGATCTTCAACTTTCATTCTTGGTGTTTTCCCATATTCATGAGCTAAAATAGGTAAAATTGGTGATGAATGTGCAAAGGTTTCTGTGTTACTGTGCTGGGCAGTTTTTGTGAACAACTTTCTTGCTTATAATTGGGTCTAAGAATTAATCCAAAAAATCCAATAAAAATCAAAATGGTTCCTTAACATTCTGAGAGCAGAGATGAAATCCTCTGTACCACATTGTGTGTACCACTTGTGTACCACAAGTGATCTGACGGCTATGCATCATTTGTGATATTATATTTATCTCAATCTTAATAACATATAACCATTGTATCACTTGTGGTACACAAGTCCAAATTTTTAGTTTTGGATTTGGATGATTTTAGGACAGGTATATTGGCTCGAGAACGGAAAAGGGAGACGAGCTCAACGACTATTTCCTAGCACAGACATTTATTCGATATGGGATTTGTCTCCCATCTTTATAATTTGTATATACATCCTGTTTGCGCGCGAGGTTTTTGCTTCGATGGCATGCTTTCGACCTTCGATTCACCTTCTTGTTGATTTGAGAGTCGCCACCATGTTATTGTCAGAACACGGACCGAGATGTCTGGATTCGGGGGTTAAGTTATGAATTGGGAAGGTCAAGGAGCGCCCAATTCACCCAATCTAGGATTGGTCTTGCTAAGAAATCATCATCATCGTTTCAAAATCATGCATTCGTGTACCAAAAGATAAAAACAAACAAATAAATAATGACTTATTTATTTGGGATGTCGGATCATATGCTTCGAGACCATCTCCATGGGTTGGAGAGGCTCTAGACTGATCCTTTAATGGAATCACACTATTTCAAACACAAAGAAGGAGATGAGAAGATAGAAAAGCAAAGATTTACCTAAGCATTTTCTTCAAGAATCCTATGGATGGCCTTGACTAAAGGCCTTGATCCTCCAAATTTCGTGGGTATCAGAGAGGGGCTGATTAGAAGAACTTCTTTGGTCAGATTTTGAGTGGTTGTTTGGTGAATATTGAGTCTACCCTTTTTCTGGTTCAAGAACCTTATATTTATAGGATATTTTGACCTAGGGTTTTGGCTAAGAAGGTAAGTTGAAGTGGGAATCAATGAGTTGATCTCCACAGAGGTATTTTTGGACTCTAGGATCGGCCATTAGGTTTTCCCGGATTGCATGAGTGTTTGCCAAGAAAAGGGGTTAAGATCAACAAGGAAACTGACCAAAAACCCGACTGTCGAGGGGGATATCTCGTACGAGACATCAATGTCTCGTACGAGGCATCTAAGTGCTGGAATTACTTATTTGCCCTCTGCGATAGTTTTAATGTTCAGTTTGGCCCCTAACTAACGGATTCAGTCAGAAACTTAACGAAACATGTCCAACTTAACGAGTTTTGACCCAAATCAAAGGCGAGACACAGAAGTAGTGTGATTATAAATGAATGTCCAAAATGGGGTGTCTACAGAGCCCCTCAGCGACGATACTTATGGATGAAGTACCGTCGTCGATAGAAAAGACACCATTTTGAACTAGGGGTATGGTCGTGCTAAAAAGCTGCCTACGTATCCCTTGGAAGGAAATCAGACCAAATGTAGTTCGACTCCGAAAATACGCAAAAACTGAGGTTTAAGGTATTTTGAAAATCATTTTTTGAAAACAAAACTTGCGATAAGTAAAGCTTAGAGTTTAGAGAGTACCCATACTGAGGAATCAATAGCCTTGACCCAATTCTGAATATACCCCTTTTTGCCGATGACGAACCATCTCCAGTTGCAATCCATACTGAGAAAATCAATCTCTTTGACTCCAATTCTGAACATGCCCTGTTGTTGATGACGAACCGCCTTCGATTTTGGAGACGCCAGTTGCCTGGACCTTGCTTCTCCTTCCCAACGAGTTTGTCCCTTACGTTGGAAAATGTGAATCCTATGTTATTAACGTACGTCTTGATAACAATTATCGGACTCTGGGCTTGGAGACGCCAATTACTCGGACCTCGCTTCTCCTTTCAACGCGACTGCCTTTCCGTTGAAAATGTGAATCCTATACCATTAACTTACGTCTTGATGACAATTATGGGACTCTAAATGGTGGGATCCTGTGTTGTTAACTTACGTCTTGACAACAGCCGTGGGATACCCGGATGTGGAGACGCCAATTACTCGGACCTTGCTTCTCCTTCTGACGCGACTGCCTTTTCGCCAGAAAAGTGAATCCTATGCCATTAACTTACGTCTTGATGACAATTATGGGACTCCAAATGGTGGGATCCTGTGTTGTTAACTTACGTCTTGACAACAGTCGTGGGATACCCGGTTGTAAATCCTGTGCCATTAGCTTACACCTTGATGACAGTCGTGGGATAACTGATTGTAAATCCTGTGCCATTAGCTTACACCTTGATGACAGTCGTGGGATTCAGAGTTTGCTGATGCAGATTCTTGTTGCTCACCCATGATCTTGGATGCGCGGTGAGGATAAATTCGTACTGAGAAACAACTTTGCTTGTTCCAATTCTGAAAATATCCATTTGTTGACGACTCAATGTTCCATCTTGAACCGGGTTCAGATTCAACCTTTTGGTCTAAAGCAGGGCTTTTTCTGACCTTTCTGTTAAAATCAGGGCTTTTCTGGAATTTCTCAAGAAAACATTGTTTTCTGAGACTTTTCTGGAGCTCTCTCGTACGAGGGAATGATGTCTCGTACGAGACTTTTCTGTTTTTGCGCAGAACAGAGGCATTTCAGGCGCTGGAAGTGATTTTCAAATTACTTTTCCTATTCCCTTCTCGGGAGGTACAATACTCATCTTCTTCTGTATTCCTCCTTTATTTCAGCCCCAGTTTATTTTTATAGCATTCCTCATTTGAGCTATTGTGTATTGACCTCTTTTATGTTTCTCCCATTTTGCAGGCTTGGGGATACGCCATGTTTGGTCTCTTCTCTTTCAATCTTCGAGACAATACTGTTATGTTCCCCGATACTCTGAGGTGGCACCGGGATAATAGGGATACTCATGATGAGCAGGCCGAGGGGGCTGATATGACGGTGGAGCGCATGAGGCTATATTTTGACAGGTGTGAGCCATCCCAGAGTCTGCTGTTGCCTTCTTCCCATGGCGGAGTTTGGGAATTGACTATGTTTATGGGTTTGCCGGTATGAGG
Source organism: Campanula takesimana (assembly GCA_026119855.1). Classification (NCBI taxonomy): domain Eukaryota; kingdom Viridiplantae; phylum Streptophyta; class Magnoliopsida; order Asterales; family Campanulaceae; genus Campanula; species Campanula takesimana. Next base: position 2,027,967 of record JAOWBW010000057.1, read on the forward strand.
TTTTGATGATTGGCCTTGGCGGTGGATGCTTCTATTTAGGAGATAGAGTCTCTCGCCAACAGGGTGGTGGCAGACTCGACATCATCGTCCCTTTGGATCCGTCAGCCCATATGCTCAATTCTTATGCCAATGCGGAGGACGAGAGAGGGGACCTCATTATTGGTCGGGATGCCTTTGACTTTATGTCCTTGGAGGCTGATTACCAGGACTTCCTTGCTCGTCTCATGCCCCGACTGATTATAGAGGGTGATCAGGCTCAGGCCCAGGGAGTTGTCCACGTCCCTTTTCGTCCACAGCTTGGACCAGCTTCTTTTACCTACAGCATGGCTGAGGGAGTAGAGAGTACCGAGGATCTTCCCGCGCAGTATGATATGCAGGAGGAACTTGTACCTCCTGCCGACGCGACCATGGTATGATTTTTATGACCCTTCTTCCATCATTTCCATCATTTTACCAATTCATATCCCTGTTTATCATTTATCTGAGGATTTTGATACCTTCATTTGTTTCTTCTCAACAGGTGCCCATTGCTGAGTATAGAGATGTCGCGGGACGGCTTGCCCAGTTCATGGCCTATGCCAAGAGGATGAAGAGAGAGACAGCAGGGATGCTCGGACGGTTGGCTCAGCAGACAGCGGAGCTAGCTTCTTACGGGAAGAGGCCTCGGACTGACGGATGACAGTGCGGCGCTGGCGACACGTCTTAGATAGGATTCCCCCATTCTCCCCCCTTTTTTGTTGTTGTTGATGATGTACTTATTTCCTCGGCATAGGCGAAGACAATCTTTCTTTTCTTCGGTTTGTACCTATGCAACAATTATTTCCTAACTCTAGCACACAATACATTAGTTAATTTTAGTTTTATTTCTGACTGCGTAAATGTATTGACTCACACCCGGTAGGTCAACCGAGGGATAATTTTATGAGGTGGATTCACGTTGGGCCATTTGTATGTGGTGAATGAACTGTTTTGGATGGATTTCAGGGGTGATTGAGACATTTTTTGACTTGTCGAGCAACCTGAAATCTGAGCAGAGTCTCTGTTGTTCTAACTTGGGAGATGCCTCGTACGAGACATTGATGTCTCGTACGAGCCATCCTTTCAATCTGCGGCTGTTTCTCCTTTTCCCTCGAGGATTTGGTGTCCAAACTTGTATATAAACACCTCTAGTCCGTCCTAGAATACCATGCAGCCTTGAATCAGTTCTGGGAACCTTTCCTTTTAGAGTAGAATTCTCAACCTTTTGCTCTCAATGGCCCCAAGCAAGTCCGTCCCTTCATCAATAATCGTTGACGATTTCCCATTGGACTTAGAGTTAGTGGAACACTACAAGAATGATTTAGCAACGTTCTTTCATTCGTTTAATAAACCTCGCCAAGAGAGATTCGTGGATATGTTCGGTTTCAAGATTCTTTTCACCTTGAAGAACCTAAAGCCAGAATGGGACCTCTTAAAGGGAGTTGCACGCTTCTGGGATCCATCAACTCACCTCTTCAACTTTTCACTTAATGAGATGGTCCCTACTGTGGAGGGGATGGCGGCTATCTTGGATATGCCTTTGACTGGGGTGATTGAGGTTCCTAATTGCGATAAGGTACCAGCGGAGTCTCTTAGGGACTTATTGAGCATTGGCCTTCCTGAGGCTCAGAGTTATGTTCATAACCGCTATATTGATCTCCACGCTTTGCCTAGGAGATTTAAAGGTCGGGTGACTCGCGGTCACGGTGTGGATTCCCAGTGTTGCCTCTTGGCATTGTGCTTATTTCGGAGCGTTCTTTTCATGAGCAAGTGTTGCATGGTGAATACGGAGCTCGTGGACATCGTTCTGCAAGCTAGAGGACGGGCCTTCAACATAATCCCTCTTATCTTGGGGGAGACCCTTCATGGTCTTGATGAGTTACACCGAACCGGCTCTATGACTCGGGGAAGTCCATTATTGTTGACTATTTGGCTCAGAGAACATTTTAAACTGTTGGACTCTCCGATCGAGTATTCTCCTTATACTTTCCATAGGCGGAGACTGTTAGTGAAGGGTCTCAGCATTGAGGAGTGGGCTTATCTTTTTGCTAAAGCGGAGACCAATGATATCGCTTGGTGCCCATCCTTTTGGAGGGTGAGGAGGTTTGTAGCTAATACCCTCGGGTACGACAGGGTCGTTCTTCCGGGCTTGAGGGATTCTTCTTTCTACTTTGCTCGAAGGGTAATGCGACAATTCGGTCAACAGCAGGACACTTTCTTGTCAGGGGGACGGCCTCGAGATGTTTCTTTCATGGACTCGGAGTTCTCTACGAGATTGGCTCGCGCTTGGGGACAAGGCACCACTATGGATCGTTGGACCAATCTTCGTCATGATGGAGGAAGCATCTATTTGTCGGACAAATACTTAGATTGATTTCTCTCGGAACTCCGTCCCAATGTCGAGGGTATTGATGAGATCCGTCGCTTTCTGTTGGGGGACCAATTTGAGCCTAGTTTGAATTTGAGGAAGAAGGAAGCTAAGGAGGATCCTTCTAATGTCAGAGCAGATGCCACTCAAGACTTTCTGAAGAGTGACTTTTACGAGAAGAGAGAAAACGGACTCCAAGCTCTAGATAGGCCTCATGTGTTCGCGAGACTGACTCCCTCGGTGTTCAGTCGTCTTGATGTTCCTCCCGGTTTCGAGATACCTTGGTTCAAGAGGAAGAGTGATGACAAGGCGGATCGTGGTCAAGCCCCTACTAAGTTAAGGAAGAAATAGATCCTTAGGAGTATCGAGAGATTGCCAATAGATAGACCAATGTTTAGACTTTTAGTATTTTATTTATTTTCTTTTGTAAGTTGGTATTCATGTTAGAAGTTTTCTTATTGTTTTCTTGAAATACATTCAATTAATAAGAAGACAAGACTTTGATTTTATTTATTGAATAGACCGGACCAAAAGGCTGCCTACGTTCTATGTTCTCCTTTTACATCAATTAAATAAGGAGCTTAGGTCATCGTAGTTCTTGTTTAAGAAAGAGAAAAATATATTTACTACTGACATGTCTCGCATGAGACATAGGTGTCTCGCACGAGACTGTCCCCTATTATTATATATATATATATATATATATATATATATATATATATATATATATAGGTGTCTCGCACGAGACTGTCCCCTATTATATATATATATATATATATTTTTTAATGCACACCCTGATTTTTGCCTAGACCGCCCTTTCAGGTTTTCAATCTAGCGGGCTTCTTTTCTAGTGCTTTCTGCTCTAATTTTTGCCTAGGCCGCCCTTGCGGGTTTTCAAGTGACCCGCCGGGCTTTGAAAAAAGCTTACCAAACCCGCCCCGCTGCGGTGCGGTCTGTCCCGGATACAGAGCGGGTTCGGATAGATTGCCATCCCTAGTCATCACATAGAATCGTGTCTAGACATGACTGTGAAGTTTAAAACAGATGCCAATTGAAACTTTATCTACTCAAAAAACATCAAATCTATATATAAATAAAGGTTGAAGTGCATAGAGCATTCCCCCCCCCAAAACTTGCACTTAGACAATATGTTGACTAGGTACATTAGCCTAATTTCACCTACTAAAAATACCCCTAGCAGCAATAATAGTAACCATAAATATTTAATGAGTTCAATAATTATATTTTAGGAAATTGTGAACAATAATCAATACTCTTATACCAAGAAAATATTGTTTTTACCAAATTACCCTTACTCTCATTAAGATTGAAATTCCAAAAAATAGGTTTTTTAAAAAATAATTACCAAAACAACAACCCTAAAAACTTATTTACCAAAATAGCATTTTTTGGTAAAACCGGAAGTGGGAGTGCCAGTATTAGGGTTGAATCCGGAAGTCCCACTTCCGGTTTTGACCTTTTTTTTTTTTTTTTTTTTTTGCGAAATCTAATTTTTATTTATTTATTTTTGAATCCGGAACTGAGACTTCCGGTTTTAATTTTTTTTTTTTTTTTCGAAATAACAAAAAAACATTAAAACCCCACCCACCGAAAGTTGATTTGGCGTTTACTTAAAACCGGAACTGCCAATTCCGGTTTTGGCTTTTTTTTTTTTTTTTTTTTAATGTGAAATTTCTGGAAGTGGGAATATATATAACCATTCAACCACGACTTCAGTTTTTTCATAAGAGAAAGATAAAGAGAGTTTTTGAGAAGAGAAAGAGAGAAGAAATAAAGAGGATTTTTAAGATTTTGGCAAAATCTTAAAAAAGGTTAGTTTTTTTTTTTTTTTTTTTTCGTTTTCTATGTTTGAAGTAAGATATTTAACTGTTGATTTAAATTTTGTTCATCCTTTTGTTATTATGCAAGTATACATATGTAAATTTAAAATATGCCCTAACAAATTTGTGTATGAAATTTGCTTGTTTATGCCCGATGTTCAATTTCTTGTGTTTGTGATTTATAAAAGTGTAGTTCATTTGTTAGTTTGTTTTTTTAAAACACATGGTGATTATAATGTTAAATTAAGGTTTTGACAATTGATTTTTTCAATTCTTAGGAATAAATATGAATGGACTTCCACTTATTTTCATGTGCTATTGGGGAGGAGATGATGAAAATCCGTTTGAAGGTGAACATTATGAAAAGGGGCCAAACAAACATCTTAAGGCTAAAGCTCGTTGGAGGTATAAAAAGTTGATTAAGAGGTTATGTAATGCGATTGGTGTAGATCGACATTTTGTTCAATTACAAGTTATTTGTAGATTTCCTCATGTAATTGGTCATGGAGTTGCAAATTACATTCCTTTTATCATTGAGGATGATGCATGTATGGACCTCATGTTTGATGTTGCTACTCACTTTGTTGGGATGTCTAGCTTACAGTTGTATGTTAAGATAAGTTTAGTTGATAATGTAAATGTTGATGAAGGAGAGGAAGAGGGGGTGGGAGAGGAAGACTATGGTCATGAGGCAGATAACCTTCAGATGGGTTCTTTAAGCTGCCACCGTGAGTGGGACCTTGGAGCAAGTTCATCAAGACATGTGGAAGAGGAAGAGGGCGAGGAAGAAGAAGAGGAAGAGAGAGGGGGCGAGGAAGACATAAATGATTTGTTTAATGAAGAAGAAGAAGATGAAGATTATGAAGAGATGATTGACTCGTACATAAATGAAGGTCATGATTATGGATATGAAGATGAGGATAGTGCTACTGATGTTAGTGATAACGGGAGTGATGATGGGGTGAGGGAAGATTTGAGAGTGGAATTGGTTCCTTATGAAGAGCAGCAAAATCAATACTATGGTAGAGCAGAGTATCCTTTTTATCAAGATATTGGGCAAGGATCAGAGATTTATGATGATAACCAAGATAAGTTTGATGTTTGGAATGCAGAAGAGGAAGGATCAGAAATTTACAAAGGTCTTCGGTTTGCAAAGAAGTTTGAGGTTCAACAGAAAATGAAGATATTTCATATTACGAAGAATCTGCGGTTCAAGGTAAAAAGAAGCACACCCAGCAAGTGGACTATTGAGTGTTGGGCGAAAGATTTCCCATGTAATTTTAATGTGAATGTGAGTTTGAAGAACGGTACGTATTGGGAAATAACAAAATACATTGGTCCTCATTGTTGCTTGGCTACAGGAATAAACCAAGATCATCCTAACTTAGATGCTAAGTTCATAGGACGAGAGGTTTTGAGTATGGTGAAGGCTGATCCTGAGTTGAAAATTGGAGTTGTGAGGGCGGAAATGCATGCACGATTTGGGAAGGATATTTCATATAGGAAGGCTTGGTGTGGTAAACAAAAAGCCATTGCAGAGGCTTATGGAGACTGGAAAGAATCTTATGGAAAGTTGCCGCGTTTGTTAGGAGCTATCCAAAAGTTTAATCCTGGAACCATTGTGGAGTATTCGAAACAAACTCGTCCTGGTACTTCATCTACGTTTGACGCTGCGTTCTGGGCATTTGGCCCTTGTCTACATGCATTTTCTTATTGTCGTCCTGTCATTTCTGTTGATGGCACATTTATGCATGGAAGATATAAAGGGGTTATACTTATTGCCATGGGTGTTGACGCGAATGATAGTTTGCTTCCTCTCGCATTCGCTATTGTTGAGAAAGAGGACTACCGTAACTGGAATTGGTTTCTAGAGCTTGTTTGCAAACATGTTATCAGGGGTCGTGAATGTTGCTTGATATCGGATCGTCATCTTGGCATCCTTTCCACCACTGCACAGGATTCTTGGCCACGAACAGTTGTACACAGATGGTGCATGTTGCATATGAGAGCAAATTTTCTACACGGTCGCAAGGGTGTTGGCTTGAAAGATCTTTTTTGGCGTGCTGTTAGCACCACCCAGGAAAGGAAGATGCAAATGTATCTGAGGTAGATTCATATAATCGACCCTGAGGCATATAAATGGTGGGAGTTTTTGGATAGAAAAAAATGGACTTTGGCATATGATGGTGGATACAGGTATGGGATTAAGACTACCAATTTGTCAGAAGTTTTTAATGGGGTGATGAAAGGAGCTCGTGGGATGCCTGTTTCAGCAATTGTTGAGACTTCCTTCTATAGGCGTGTGGCATATTTTCAAAGTAGACTGGAGACATCAATAAGGGCTATAGGGGGGGATATCACTAATGCCACACGAAAATTCAGTCACAGGCTTGATATGAAGTACCGGCACAACGAGAATAAGGCCGGGTATCATCATGTTACGAGGTTTAACACTACGTCAGTGGGTATTTTTGAAGTGACAACGAGACATCGGGGTGACAGAGGTGGACACGTTCAAGTTGTGAAATTGGGTGAACAAAAATGCACTTAAGGAAAATGGGTCCAATTTCATTACCCATGTTCGCATGCTATTGCGTGTTTCAAAGCGCAAAACATCGATAGTGTGGGCTACATCTCAGAGTTTTACAACCTTGACTTTTACCACAAGACATGGAGGGGTACTTTTCAACCGATCCATGATGAGGCCTATTGGAACGTGGACGGTTTTGTCCCCATTTTTACACCGAACGAGGACCATAGACGCGATAGGCAAGGGAGACCCAAGTCAAGGAGATTGAGAAATACTATGGATTGGCAAGTTGCCAAAAAAAAAGAATCGTTGTGGGATTTGCAAGGTTGAAGGTCACACGCGAAGGAAGTGTCCAACTCGTAGGGCTTAGAATCAAGTCGTTTTTTCATCTTTCGTTTTGAAATTTCTGCAATATTTTAGGATTTTATGTATTGTGGTTTTATTTGAACTTGTAATATATTCAACCGTTGTTAACATGTAATTTCATTTAGTAATGTGAAATATATGTTTTTTTTTTATAAACAAATGATTGGAGCGGATTTTGTGAACAAGATTTTTGTGAGTAATTAATTACAGCTGCATGCAAAATGGGAGAGAGAGAGAGAGAGAGAGAGACTTGAGAGAGAGCATTTACTGTGATGTAAATGTTGAGTACTCCCTCCGTCCCTATTTACTTTACAAATTATGAACAATTAAAAGTTTTAAACTTTTGTAAGGTAAATAGGGACGGAGTGAGCACACTTTTTAAGCCTAAATCATAGAAATATGAAGATTTTTTTAGGACAACGAAAAATAGCAAATGAGAAGATCATTTTGTGGGACGGAGGGAGTATTATTGAAAAACCCGTGACTTTTGCTTTTAAACCCGTGACACTGCAGGTTTGTACTTTTGCGTTTTTTTTTTTTTTTTTGAAACCGGAACTGCCAATTCCGGTTTTGATATTTTTTTTTTTTTTTTTTTTTTTTTCCGAAATCTGGCTTAAAATTTCCTTAAAAACCCCACCCATCCACCTTCATTTCGAAAAGAGAAAGGGAGAGAGCAGTGGAAAAAAAAAAGAAAGAAAAGAAGAAAAGAAAAGAAAAGAAAAGAGAAAGAAGAAGAGGAGGAAGAGGAAGAAGAAGAAGAAGAAGGAGGAAGATTTGTTCTTAAAAAATTGTAAGTTATTTTTTTTTTAATTATTTTTATATTTTGTAATTTTAAAACCGGCAGTCCGAATTCCGGAATTTTCAATTTTAATATGATAATTATTTTTTTAAGTAAAATATTTTTTTTAAGGCTGTTTTTAACATACTTAAACTAGGATTTTGAAGGCTGTTTTTTACATACTTAGACTAGGATTTGGTGAAAAGTGATAAAACAAATTTTGTTGTACTCTGTATGATCTTTCTATAGGATGTTTATTTGATTAATTTGGACTTAAATTGAATGAGTTATGGTTGCTCAAAGTTGAGTATTTAATCAAAATCTTGATTTTTACATGATTTTGAAGGCTGTTTTTTACATACTTAGACTAGGATTTGGCGAAAAGTGATAAAACAAATTTTGTTGTACTCTGTATGATCTTTCTATAGGATGTTTATTTGATTAATTTGGACTTAAATTGAATGAGTTATGGTTGCTCAAAGTTGAGTATTTAATCAAAATCTTGATTTTTACATGATTTTGAAGGCTGTTTTTTACATACTTAGACTAGGATTTGGCGAAAAGTGATAAAACAAATTTTGTTGTACTCTGTATGATCTTTCTATAGGCTATTTATTTGATTAATTTGGACCTAAATTCTCTGTTTTAGATGAATCAATGCGCAGCGCAGCCTTTAGCTGATCCAGGGCCGATAGATACATCAGTATTGACTTCACAGGCATTACATCGATCACAATTTATATGGGATGGTCAAGAAGTTGAGCGATTAAGAATTAGACCTTCAACTAGGCTTCCAAATATATTAGATTGGAGGATAGAGCAGAAGTTAAATGATACAGGATTTTATGGGGTTCACAAATTGGGTCATTTCCAAATTGATTGGCATTTGATAGAGGCGTTGGTTGAGAGATGGCGTCCGGAGACGCACACATTTCATTTACCCGTTGGAGAGATGACAATCACTTTGGAGGACATTGGTATGCTAACTGGACTTCCTATAGACGGAGATGCAGTCATTAGTGATGAAACTTATAAGTCTAAGGATGAGTGGATTGCGTTATGCCAAACTTTACTTGGTATTACACCAACTCCCACAGAAATGAAATCCAATTCCTTGTCTGTTGCAAGGATTCTACAAGCCTTCCCTCACTTTGATGCACTTCCCGCACGCCCTGAAGGGTGGTTGGTTGAGAGGTACGCCCGAGCATATATTTTTCTATGCTTAGGAGCGAATCTTATGGCGGATTCAAGTGATAACCTCGTGAAGTTAATTTACCTTCCACTACTGATGAATATGGAAGGGATCAGAGATTATAGTTGGGGCAGTGCAGTATTGGCATTTCTATATAGGGGGTTGTGTGTAGCTACAAAACCCAAGTCAAAAACTTGTGCTGGTTTCTTGACGATTGTCCAGGTATGTCAATAATATTTAATGACATGAAAGTAGTGGATTAAACATGTTGTTTATGTGACGTGAATATTTTTCCTTATAGCTCTGGGCATGGGAGAGGTTGTCTTGCACACGACCTATGAGACTGCAATTAAATATACTCCAGCAGGATGGATCGTTGCCATTTGGTTGCAGGTATACTTAAATTGATTTATTTTTCAGCCATATGCTGGTAGTAGTATTCCTATTCCTCCATTCAGTGTACCATCTTATAGTGGGAGTGGTAGTACTCATATAGACCCTACTCCTTCATCGTCATCACAGCAACCACGACAACAATCATCATTACTATCTCGCTTCATTAGAAGAACAAATAGGAGGGAAACACGTTGTCCTGCAACTTACACCCCATCCGATCATCCTTGAGGGATTTTTATCTTATGTGACCGGGATGTGGTCACTATTTATGTAGTCTCTGACGATGTACTGTTTCTTTCTATATTGTTATTTTATCTATTTAAAAATTTGTGTTATTGTTATTTTAGGTTTTGTAAAAAATAGTATGGAAATTTAGTTATCATTAATTAACTGAACTTTCAAAACCGGAACTGCGAATGCCGGTTTTATCAGAAATCTCAAAACCGGAACTGTCAATGCCGGTCTTATCGAAAATCTCAAAACCGGAACTGCCAATCCCGGTTTTATCACATTTATCTCTCTTTAAAAAGATCGGTTAACTCAAACCTAACGTATCCATCCCTCCTCTATTCTTCCATCCAAACCTCCGCCCCTCGACCTCAAAACTAATTCATCTTCAAAATGGATCCATCGCTCCCCCGCTGGTATCTTGGAGGACGACCTCTTCCTGGTCATCCTGGTCAACCCTCTAATCCGCAATCTAATCTCTCTCAAATCGAACGAGAGTTAGAATCTCCACCGCCTCATAATATACCTGGTCCCGCCGGTGTCGCACAGTCCGCCATGCGTCGGCATCGCTCCGGAAAAGCTCATGTCTCTCAGGGACCCCCGATGTCGACACAAGAGTTCATAAGGAGAGCGATTGAAGAGCCGGTGGAGGATGAACATTTCCAGCGCAGACCTTGGCTATCTGCAATGGAGTATCTCACTACAGAGGGTACATATTATCCGTTGAAAATGATCAAGGAGAAATGCCATAAATATGACAGGGTGGAACAGGTATAATATTAATATTATTTATAGTTAAGGTTAATATTTAAAAATAATTGGTCGTTATTTTTTTGGTCTATTAGGTTGTTGTTGTTGTCAAGGAGTGCACACGAAGTGATTATGACTCTCTTTTTGTGACTTTGAAAGATCCTACGGATACAATTGAAGCTACCAGTGGTGACAAAGTGCTTAAGGAAAGTGAGTATGGAAGTGACATAGGTGTTGGTGCTGTTCTGATTCTTAAGCAGGTATGAAAAATTTTCCTTAACATTACACTCCCTAAGGATATTTTCCTTAACATTTTGTTCTAAATGTTTTGTTTTGTTGATCTATTAGGTTGTTGTCTTCGCCGTCTCACGCTCAAAAAAAGTCCTTAACATTACACTTTCCAATGTTTTTAAGGTATTCCCTAAGGATTGTTGAGTTAATTTGTTGGATATGTAATATTTGGATTTATGTCGGATTTCCTATGTGACCGGGATGTGGTCACTGAATATTTGGACTTATGTAATATTAACTATGTGACCGGGATGTGGTCACTGAATATTTTGACTTATGTAATATTTACTATGTGACTGGGATGTGGTCACTGAATAATTAGATTTATGTATTATATATTTCCTATGTGACCGGAATGTGGTCACTGAATAATTGGATTTATATATTATTTATTTCCTATGTGACCGGGATGTGGTCACTAAGTGTTTGAATGTATTAATGTTGGATTTGTGGAGAAGTTTATTCTATCCTATAAAATCAACGTTTTCCAATGCCAGATATTCAGTTCCGGATTCAAGCAAAAAAAAAAAAAAAATCCCAGATTTCGCGAAAATAAAAAAAACAAAAGGTCAAATAAAACCACAATACATAAAATTCTAAAATATTACAGAAATTTGTGAACAAGTTTATTTATTTATTTATTTCCTATGTGACCGGAATGTGGTCACTAAATAAAACCACAATACATAAAATTCTAAGAAAATAATAATCATTTCTTTCTTTTCTTTTTTTTTCCCCCTATGCCTTCTCCCTTTCCTATGTAAACAAGTTTAATGTTTTTTGTTATTTCGAAAAAAAAAAAAAAAAAAAAATTAAAACCGGAAGTCTCAGTTCCGGATTCAAAAAAAAAAAAAAAAATCAGATTTCGCAAAAAAAAAAATAAAAAGGTCAAAACCGGAAGTGGGACTTCCGGATTCAACCCTAAAACCGGCACTCCCACTTCCGGTTTTACCAAAAAATGCTATTTTGGTAAATAAGTTTTTAGGGTTGTTGTTTTGGTAATTATTTTTTAAAAAACTATTTTTTGGAATTTCAATCCTCTCATTAATGTGTTAATTATAATAAAATAATCAAATGAAACAGGTAAATAATGCTAACAGAAAGGGGTACAAAGTATTTAAGCGCCTTCTACTCTGAACTAAAGTTGAGTTTAATAAAACAGATGAAATTAGTATCTACGTGCATTCAGATTAATTGATTGATCACTTTCAATTAGGATTCTTTAACTGGGGTATTATTTGTTTTAATTGTACTAATTCCTACTGTTATTTTATTATCATATAGTTAAGGATATTTTAGTAGCATAAGATATATTTTACTTCAAATCATTATTTGAGCAAGCTTGCTGATTCATTTCAAGTTTTAAACATTTATCTATATATTTTTTTTTATTAAAAATTGAAAAAGTTTAGTAAAATAATACTGCTCCATTGATATGAAAGTTGGAGCGGAAGGATTTTTTTTTTCTACATTAACAAAAAACTATAAAAAGTTTGATTACAAAATATATATGTAAAGGGTAGTGTGTACAAAAAGTAGGATAATGTATATAAAAATTATTTATTTGAAATAAAATTGGATTTATGTTTTTTTTAATCAAACCATCAATTAATCATTATAACTTTTTTTTTTTTAACAGCTGAACTATATCATTCATTTTAAGGCAACTGCCATCGCTTACATATTCCTATGGAATCTATTTGGAAAAAAGAAAGTCAAAATAAACAACTTTGATGACAGTTACATCTTTCAGTCTTATCTAAAGCCGTGCCGATCTATAGCCTTGTCTATTACAAGTTTCATGGAGTTTCACTATTGTCGAACCTATTACAGCGAATGATATTTGCTTCTTGTTGGTCCCAGAGGGCAACAAGGGTATAGAACCGCTAGAGGGGGGTGAATAGCGGTCCAAACATTTTCTAAATTACCCTTTAAAATTCAACCGAGTACTTATCAATTTGGTCAACTGCGGTTCAAAGCACTAGAACCGTACTGATAAAATGCACAGCGGAGTTTGCGGTTTGGCTAAAGAGGATATGTGAAGAGTTGGGCGGTTTGACTGGGTTGAAAAACACAATGATGCAAACGATAATCTGAACTTAGAAATCAAAGGAAAACACAAGTCACCTTTCAAGTCATTTCATAGATGAACTTAAGTGAGAAACCACAATCAATAAAATTAAAGAACAAGACAGAAAATTAAAGATCAAACACACAAATTTGAAGAGGTTCGTTCTTGAATGAACTACGTCATCTACCTAGATGGTTAGTCTAGGATTTTCTAATAGCTACTAGACTTGTATTAATTTAGAGGAGCTTTTACAAGATTACAATGAAGAATCTAAACTCTAAATAATTAATCTAACCTAACAAAGTTATTATAACAACCGGTGTATTCGAACTGTATAATCTATGTGATCATATATGTTGGATATTATCCCCTAGGCCCTTGAGAAAGGCCTATGCGTTATATCATAGCTTCATTGTTATAGAGATAACAAACCTGATTATTATATTTTTTGCATGTTTATTATAATAATCATTGTCCCTAGCACTTATGAAGGGCCGTACGGTTGATTGGGTGGCGTACGGAGGCTATGGAAAAGTTTGTCCCTTCTTGAAGTGCCACTTGGCACATGTGGGTTGTCCCATTGGGGTGTGACTCACCCATTTGAACTCCAGCAGATGGCCACATCCCTATGGCCATGCAAAATGTATTTTCATCATTTTCGGCTCCGTTTTCTTGTTCCGTAATGGCCCGTAGCTGCTCCGGTGTGCGCACAACGGTGTCCCGGTTGTTCATGCCTCCGAAATGAAAGTTGTTCGTCATAATTTTCTGGTTATAGTGGTATATCTGGAATATGTTAACAAGTAAGGAATGATACATATAAAATTTTAGATGCATTTGATGTCCGGTAAAAGGCTCTTTGAGGGTGCGGGGCCCGCCGTAGGGTCCCGACGCTCGATTTTCAGAGAATACGCCTATTTACTCGGTTTTGAGTCCAGGTCGCAGTCTCGAACTCGGTTTACCGATAAGGCGGTCGGTAGTCCTAAACCGCCCTATCTAGGGTTTTAGGTCGATTATTGGGTTTAGACCGATTCAAGGTTTGGTTTAAGGGGTGCGAGATCGGGGTGTCTACCATGAGCACCATAAAATTTTCTGGAGAAAAATTGTATTTGGGTAAATTGAGTGGAATCAAAGAAGATGAAATGGGGTTGGATTTGGGTGAGTAGCGTTTTGATTTGGGGTTGGAGAATGTCAAGTGGGATTTCAAAATCTTCTCCTCATCTCAAATGGCATACTCCCTCCGTCCCAGCTCACTTGAGACTTTTTGACCAAAACTGGTCAACTTAAGGTCGGTTTGACCAACACTTTATAGAAATATTTATGTTCCAAAAAACTTTTTAAAAAATGTTATTGAGATGATTTTTAATGGTGGTCATTTTACATTTTTTAATTTTTGTTCGGATCATAAATATTTCTATAAAGTGTTGGTCAAACCGACCTTAAGTTGACCAGTTATGAGGTCATTTTACATTTTTTTAATTTTTGTTCGGATCATAAATATTTCTATAAAGTGTTGGTCAAACCGACCTTAAGTTGACCAGTTATGAGTTTGATGGATAATCATATGATGATTATAGCGCATAGGATGCGGATTAAACTTGTGGGTACATGTTGGAGAACAAGTACTGGATAGACCCGTTATGAGATTTATGTCATGGTCAAATGTCATAATTAAATCTCATAATAGTTATATCATTTATCCTTAGACCTGAGATTATCATAGTCTTCCACATGATGAACATTATGTTTAACGTACTCAAACGCTACCCCTAACCGGGTGGTTATAAAGGCTACGATTGGCATAATCGGATTCCTGTAGGGAAGAATGATAAGTCAAGATGGGATTTGTCCCTCTCTCAAGAGAGATATCTTCTTGGCCACTCGATGAGTGAGATTGATAATAGTGTACGGCCGTACCCAAATGAATTGATGTGTTCAATGTTATTTGCTCATATCAATCTACTCGGGTCGAGGAAGCATTGGACAATATAAGTTGACGTGGACCATGACTTATGTCCAATATGATATCGTGTGACAAAGGGATTGTGATATGTTCTATAAGGTTACTTTGAGCTTTCAAAGTTATACTAATTGGGTAGTCATAATGGCTTGCTAGAGTCCGCTTATGACTTACGGGTTCTGACTCGTTCGGACTCGTTTCCAACTTAGTATAATCTTATTGGGTCACACACAATAGAACGGATTGAATAAGGCACAGAAAACGGGAAAACTGGATCCTGGTGGAAGGATCCGTACGGATGGTTTGGGAGCCACCCAACCAATCCGTACGGATGGTTTGTCCAGACAGAAAACAGTTTGTTCAGATCTCTTATTTGACAAGGAATTCTGATCCCAAAAGGAATTAGGTTTATACCCTATTATATATGTGTGCAGTCGGGTTTGAGAAAGCCAATGGTTGATTTGTTTGTGAAACAATTACACAAATATAGAGGGATTATTAGTTTTGAGATTTGAAATCATCAAAACTCAATAATCAATGGAGCAAAATAATTCCTATGAATAAATCGTTTCTTTATCAAGCCTTGGGTCTAGCAATCCAGATCAAGAAGGTGTTCTTGATATCCGTTCGACGTGTGGATACCGATAGAGGGTGTTTGCTTTAACACCTTAAAGTCCGTTTTCATGGATTCGATCTTTAAGGGTATGTTTCTTTCATCTTGTATTTAATTTAATCAACATGCACGGATCCGGGCTCTTGGGTGTTTGATTTTATCTGTTTACTCCGCTGCGCATGATGCATCAAAACCCAACAGTGGTATCAGAGCCCCGTTCGTTGTTGATTATTTTAGTATATCATGTTGAAATTGTTTAATACGATTATATGATATCAACATGATAATTAGATGAATGCGTGATTTGAGTTTTATATATGAGATATAAAATTTATGAGCATGAATATGAGGATTATATAATTATTGTATTGATTTGATCCATATGAATAATTGCATGTTTGGGATATCAATATATAATTGGATTATATGTATTGATAATTTGGATCTAATTTGTGTATGTAATAAATTGTTTATTCATGGTATTGATTAGATCTAATTAAATTCATAATCTGTAAATTCATGTTTCTATAATCTGATTATGTATAAACATGATATTGGATTTGGTCGATTTTCTGAAATTCTAAAAAAAAAAAAAAAAAAAACTGGAAATCTGGGATCCTACCAATGGATCTGTACGGATGGTTTGGATGATGCCAAACTGATATGTATGGATAGTTTGGAAATTCTCAGATTTGATTTTGTTTTCTGGTGTTCAGATTGTTCTGTAAATTGTTTACAAAATTCGAATCTGGAAACTGGAAACTGCTTTCAGACGGCTGGTTTTCGAAACCGTGTTTCCTGAAACAGTTTTGTCTGAAACAGATCAGAATCAGTAATGCCCAAACCATCCGTACGGATGTTTCTGGAAGCATCCAGATTTATCCGTACAGCTCTTTCATACAGGTCATATAAACTCTGAACTCTTCAGAATTCTGAAACTGTATCCGCAGAGCATCTTGAAATTAAAAGCACAAATCGCACGGCCGAAACTAAGCCAAAAGGCATCCACATTTCCGTACTAAGATCAAGGAGCCAAGTAACTTCTCTATACGGTCGAAACTAAGCCAAAAGGTATCCACATTCCCGTATAGATTGGTCACATGTCACAAGACCCTTTCATTGTCTCTTAATCTCACAGATTACAGCAATTCTAAACTATTTAGAAATCTTATTTCTGCATCCTTTCTGAATTCTTCGGCAAGCTAACTCAAAGTTATTTTGTCAAGACATAAAACATTCCTTTATGGTTGTAAAGGGAATGATTGTCTCAAGGAATAAATGACATACTTGAATTATTCAATAAATGCTCTGCGGTTCCACCAGTTGCTGTAGCGGTTCCATACGAAACTTGAGGTACTGTTTCATCAAAGCCACAGAATGCGGTTTGATGAAAATATGCGGCTCCATATTGGCGGTTCAAGAATAGCACGAGTGCGGTTTGAAGAACTAAACCGCTGAAGTCAAACTGAATCAAAACTCAGCCTAGCAAAATAAAAATCTAGAAATGTATTATCTAAAAATTGAAGTATAACTTCATTACATGATTCCTAAAGTCCATAAAAAAACACGTGGCATGGATCAATCAAATTAAGTGGGTGTACTAACAAAGAATCCTAACACTTCTACAAGTTGATGTTGTAATCCTTCATAGACGTCCCCGCGCCATCTGGTAGTTTGCTTTCCATATACGTCCTTGCGCCATCTGGTAGTCCTCTTGCCATAGGCGCCGCGCCATCTGCATGATCACCTGAGTTGCACAGCTAACCCCTATGGGGGTTAAGAAACTAAGGGCTCTCCAAAATTTCTCTTAAGGGAGAATCGAACCCAGGACCTCCCCTTCAAGGGAAGCCCTAACTAACCCACCCGATACCACACGGCCAGAAGGCCTTGGGTAATCACTATAACTTATAGAAGAGTCATCTTTTGCCTTTTAGGTTGAAGGTGGGTTAGACTACAAATGAATTTTTTTTACAAAATTTAATATAGGGTTAATTACAAATTAGGGCCTAACATCTCGTATAAGGTCCCCAAATGGGGCCTGACTTTTGTTTTTTAACGAATTAGGGCCTGAATTGAGATTTTTTTGCCCAAGTTAGGGCTTTTGATGATTTCCATCCAAAAAATCCGTTAACACGTATGTTGTCTATGACTTTGGTTGAGGGGTTTTTTGTCATTTCGCGTTAAAGCTAGTTCTATAAAGCGCGAAAATATCCTCGAATGGTCAAATTTAACTTGAATTGACTTTGAAAAGTCATATGTAACGCACGTGTTAACTTAACGGAATTTGTTGAAAACCTCATTAACTTCTCCGCAATTTCATTGTAATGAAGGCCCATCCATCCTTAATCGATATCTAACCAAGCCTTGAACACAAAATGGAAAAAAAAAATAAAAAAAAATTGCTTCAAAGTCATATGCAACGCACGTGTTAACTTAACGGAATTTTTGAATGAAAATCGTAAAAAAGGCATGATTTGGGCTAAAAATGTCAAGTCAGGCCCTAATTTGCTAAAAAACAAAAGTCAGGCCCCGTTTGGAAACCTCATACGAGATGTTAGGCCCTAATTTGTCATTAACCCTTTAATATATTAAAATAGTTGGTTTGATGCTTTCAAAAATAAAAGTAAATATGTGATTTAAAAAAATTAGACTATGTATACTCCCTCAGTCCCATCTCACTTGACACTTATTTCCATTTTGTTCCATCCCACTTCACTTGAGACTCCCCAAAATAGTAATCTTTTTATAATTTTATATTTAATCTACCCCACCCACTCATTCTCTTTCTTCATTTTCCACCATACAATTCATTCAATAAACCTACTATTAACCCCACTCATTCTCTCTCTTCATTTTTTACCACACATTTTCCTATTTTATTCTTTTTCTTAGTTATTGTGCCACCTCTTAGGTCTCAAGTGAGGTGGGACGGAGGGAGTATTCTTTAAAAAAATTATTCTCTCTCTCTCGAAATGGCGAAAAAAATGAGCAGTTGCTGAGGTGATTTTTTTTTTTTTGTGAATTCACAGAGAAAAGAGAAAATTGATTTCACCTTAGGTTATTTATGGGTAATTTTCTCTTGGGGCAAAAACACAATGACTTCAATGGATATCATGAATTCCCTCATTCTAATATTAAAGCGATGATGTATTTCTGTTAAAAAGAAAATAAAATTATATTTTTTTGAGTCATTTTTTATTCTTAGAAAAATAAATTATCTGTTTGCTATAGTTAATTGTAAACTTTATATGTCTGTGCCTTTCTTTTTTATCACCCCATATCAGTATCGGTGTTTTTTGATGGATTGCTATTTCAAGTATTGCCCCCGCCGGTCAATAGAAATCTTTCTCGAAGATCAAAAAGATCGATTTTGGCTAGGTTTAGGTAAAGTAAAGGTATACGAAGAAAAGCCTATTTTGATTGACGCACGGGTGTTGTAATAATAGTTTATCATAATGAGTGCTGATTTTTCAGCAACTTAAAAAAAAAAGATTTCCATGTCGAGGACAAAGACCATGGGAACAAGTCCTCCAAGCTGACATCTAAAGGGCCTTAAAATACTTTGGACTAGGAAACTCTATTTTATACTCCCACTATCCCAGAGTTTGAGCATTTATGGTCAACACAAATGAACTTTGGTCAAACATTGATGTAGATCTGATCATCCTAGTGAAATTATAATAATTGTAATTGATAAATCATTAAATGATTTACCAATAACATTTATAATTTCATTGTGATCACTAGACTGACAACAATATATGATCAAGGTTGACACGTATTGACCAAAAAAAGTCAAAATGGACAAACTTATCTGTATGCCATCAGCAACTCATAGAATGCCTGGGTAGATGCACTGGTACGAGAATCCAAGTGCACTCAACAAACATGCTAAGTCGATTATCAAACTCTAAGAAAGTAAGAACATACGCTCTGCGACAATAAAGAAGGAGTTAGATCCTGAATACTGTCATCCATCACCCATCACCATCCCAAAGTACAGAACACTAAGAAAACTCACACTGCATAATCATGTTACACACACGAGCACTGAGATGAGTAAATGCTCTAACACAGCAAAATAATAAGTACCTGACTGATGGGGATTGCAATAGATATGCCTAAATTCTCCAAAGTGCTTCATAAGATAGGGCGAATGACCAAACGGTGCAACGTACTTTCACTTTGTTTACCCCAAGTGCAACGTACTTTAAAGTTACCACATAATGCAACGTACTTTCCAATTTTGTTTCAAATAATGCAATTTTCGTTTCAAATAATGCAACGTACATTTTAGTACGTTGCATTATTTAAAACGGAAATTGCATTATTTGAAACAAAATTGGAAAGTACGTTGCATTATGTGGTAACTTTAAAGTACGTTGCATTTAGTGTAATCTAGGGTGTGGTACGTTGCATCAAAACGTATTTTTCCCTCATAGGATATGCCTCTAAATTGGGAACATCTTGAAGCCGGAAGATGTCCCATAAGGCACCCACATCTGCTAGATCAAATCCTTCTAAACTGCTTGAATGTCCATCATTAGAACTTAATTTTTCTTTAACTTTATCAAACGCTTCAGGTAAAGTTTGCTTATTACGCTTCCCTCCCACAGAACCCTTCACATTTCCTCTCTTCTTTTTTTGGGAGGTCTTCCTGTCTAACTCCATTCTCACACATAACCCCAGGCTTGCCCACACTATCAGTTCCACATTTACCTAAATATACCCAACACCATCTGGTCTTGCACCTTTATTTTCATTCACCGGCTTCTTAAACATCTCCCTCTAATCATGGGCAGTGTGCTTTTGTTTTAACTTTTCAATACTTAAGTTTGTCAAATTTAAGAACCGCAGATTGGATGTGCGTCAAAACGTTCACCTGCAACAGAATATCCATGCAAACAAAAAGGATATGAAAGTTTAGCTAAAGAATGAAAAGGGAAACAGCATAATCAGATATGTAAGTATTGCAGAAAACACAAAGCTTAATTCCATGTAGATACTCCTGAGAGTTAGGCATAAACATCCACCAAAACTTGCAGGATCTGGTTTCTGTTTTCCTGTAATAAGTACATGAGTTATTGCTGGGACTACAAATTAATGCATGGTCACCACAAAGGCATATACAAAATAACCTTTACCCTGGCGAAAGATTAGTATCAGTTGCTAATTAATAGAACATGGTTCACTATAATACTCCGAAGTCCATCAAAGCTTCCAAAAGCAAGCAATTGTCCATCAGCACTGAAGGCTTAACAAGCCATCATATCATATCTATATGGCCTTGTAATAGATATGCCTAAATTCTCCGAAGTCCATCGAAGGCTTTTTAGTCGTGGAGTGACAATTGTAAGAGACAATTATCCCACATCTTCTAAAGAAAGAAACATGGACCGGTATATAGACTTGAGAAGTTACTCCCCTTATCACCAATTGGTTTTAAGGTGGAACCTCCAATATAGTCCATTGCCGGCCCAGTCCAGCCCATGCTAACACTCGGGCCTCTCGTTTCTTCTTACCACATCTCTAATTCTAAGAACAATGTTATCTTTTTATAGGATGCACAGAAGCCATGGATTTTGCTGGTGAAGTTGGAACTTTAAATGATTTACGAAAAACTGACGACCTAATGGAAGATAGCACTTGATTTTTCTTTCTTGCAGATGGGGGAACATTCTGAGTAAATTACAGAAAGAGAAAAGGTCAGTTGACACATCCACATCATGCCGTAAACAATTCTACCTTCAACAAAGGTTTCTCCATTTGAGATGTTCCACAATCCTCCAGTCCAGATACCATATTTCCATCCTCAACACTCTCAGGACTTGGTGTTCCATTATTCACAGATCTTCTTGTCCCAAAATAAACTACTTTTTCATGGCAAGCGGGTCTATAAAGATGTTGGGACCCCAAATATAGCCGAGTGTGAACATAACCGACCTTTCCCAGCAGATCAACTGCTGCTTCTGGGCCTCATCTGCCTGGCTTGTTTGGAAGCGAATTCACATCACCTCTATCAATTCTGTGTAGAAGAGTCCCACGCCCCCTGATGAGAAAGTCAACAAGTCAATGCTGGTGATCAGATTGCGGGGTGGGTATGTAAAAGCCAACGTTTGTAAATTAGTGTGCAACAGTGGCGGACTGGCGGACCCAGAAGTAGGTGCATAAATTATAATTCATCCGTCCCAAAGCAAACCACCCATTTTGTCATTTTTGATGCCCAATTGGAAAGTACCAGTTTTCCAAAAAGAAAAATATACAATACGTACTACCTCTATCCCTAAATGAGTGTCCAAATTTCATTTTAAGGGACATATGAAAATCTCAACTTTTTGTACAATTTGGTGGCAAAGATTCATATATAATCTTGTAATCTCCTTTCCAAACATTTAGTTTTGCAAGTATAAAGAGACCGGTGAAAAAAATTTCGAAAAAAAATATTTAGGGAGAAAGTTATGTTAAAAAAAGACACTCATTTTGGGACAAAGATTTCTTGAAAATGGACACTCATTTAGGGACAGAGGGAGTACTTCTTTATTAATGAGACCCACATGCTGTTGGAAATTTGACTTGAAATGGTCAACTTTGAGTGGGTCCCATTGGTGGGTCCCGTTGACTTTGACCTTGGTCAATGTTTATACTTGTAGTAGGTTATACCATGAACAATATTGGTGTTTTGGTGAAAGCCAAATGATGGATTAAATCCATAATTCTAAGACGTCAAAGATGAGCTTTTGAAAGAGACTTTTTGGCTTCCAATGATGAGATGGGTTGGTTGCCATCCCACATGGGAAAGGAAAGGCAAACCTTCCCTTTGCTTGGAAGTATAAAAGGCTTTTGGGCCATCCCACATGGAATTGGAATGGGTAGTTGATGTGCCATAAATTACTTGGCATATCATAGTCTCATGTTCAAGTTACATGTGAGGTGGACTTGAACTTTTCCCCACACGCGCTCGGCTCGGCCGGGCACGGGCTAAGGGCGTTTGGGCGAATGGTTCAGTTCGTGGGCGTATTTTTTTGGACAAAGTTTATTTGAAGTTTCCAATATTTGCAGAATGGTCCCTAACGAAACTGTTAGGTCAGTTAATTTCCTAACTGGACTCTAGCAGTGCAGTTTCTTTTCCTTCAGGAATAAGTCACTGTAAATCGGGTAGGTTTTGGAGTCCTCCTAGAATACCTAAACCGACTATATACTAGTATAAATATACGATCCCTATATCAGTTTTATACACGCAATTAAATTGCTAAGAAACTGTTCTCTCTCTAAATTCGTAATCTGTGGTTGATCTGAGAAGTAAGATTCCGGCGAAGTGGGACAACAGTCGCAAGTGGTTCGGTACCTGTTCGTGCGAAGATTTCCTGGTACGTTCCTGAGATCGTTTCATCCTCGGAGGAATTTGCCGCAACCCTCAGCCGCACCAGTAGGGGGCAATAGTTTCTCTTAGGAGAGTCTATTATAGGCGACTCGATCTAAACAGATAAGTCTTTCTAACTCTCCTGTTTTTCTGTCTTTCCTGGATCCTGTTCTTGTGGGTACGTTTCTGCTTTTGGCTTAATCTGATATCGTTATATGCTTACGTGATTTCCCTATTAATCTGAACGTTGCATATTAAATTCTAACAGTCTAAGAGAAACTAGTATTCTTAATCATGTCTGCTGCTAACGCTCCATTCAAGTCCCTTGTTGACACTTCTGATCTGCCAGAGAAGTTCGGTGGTAAGAACTTCAAGCGCTGGCAGGAACGGATGGAAATCTGGTTGTCAATTAAGGGGATGACTGGTATGCTAACTGAAAAGTGCCATGCTATTGATGAGAAGAACCCTGCAACAGTGAAAGCTGCTGAGCAGTGGAGGGAGAGGGACGATGTTGTTCGTGGATGCATTCTTTCGGCTATGTCGAATGTGCTCTTCGATGTTTATTGTTCTGCTCCCCTCACTGCTGCATCGCTGTGGGAAACGCTTAACACAAAGTATAACACTGACGATGTTGGTCTGTGTGTCTAAGTTCCTTAAGGATCGTATGGCTGATGGGAAATCTGTTACTGATCAAGTGCATGAGTTCCAGATCATATTGCAATCACTCAAGGATGGGGCTATGGAACTTCCTGAGAAGTTCGTAGTTATGCCAATTATTGAGAAGTTTCCTCGGTCTTGGGAGGAATTTGGTATGACTCTCAAGCACCGTACAGGAAGCTTGACACTCAATGATTTGATTAATGCAATATCGATCCAGGAAGTGCACCATAGTAACGGTGTTAGTGTGCCTGTGGAGGCTAAAGCCAATGTGATAACTGCAAATAAGAACAAAAGGAAATTCGAGAAAATTGGCTCTAAGGATAATAATAATGATAAGCTGAAACCTAAGAAGAACATCCAGAAAAAGCCAAAAGCGAACAAAACCTGCTGAATTGTGGAACAGTTGGACACTTTTCTAGGGACTGTCCCAAGAAAGGAAAAGTGGCGCAAGGTTCTGTTGATCAAGCTCAGGCGAACATGGTCATTTGACCATCTGATGATGATCCTGTTGATGATACTCTTCAGCCTGCAGTTGATGCAATTACCAGCGAGATTACCAAGTATGTAACTTCTAATCCTAAAATCTTTACTATTTATGAACCCAACGAGTGGTTGGTAGATACTGGGGCAAATGTGCACGTTTGTGCTGATAAATTGCTATTTGTGTCCTACCAGCCTGAACGTGGTAGATCAGTGACGATGGGGAATTCTAGTGCTGCAAAGGTGCTTGGGACTGGACGCGTGGACCTGAAGTTTCCTAATGGGCGCATTCTGACCTTGCAACATGTGCATCACGTTCCTGACATTCGTCGTAATATCATTAGTGGTTCTTGTTTAGTTAGAGAAGGATTTGAGTTTTCATTTAAGTGTAATAAGGTTATTATTTTGGATTCTGGTAGTTTTATAGGAAAAGGTTATGCTTCGGATGGTTTATTTAAAGTTAGAGTTGAGAGTAATTTTGGTACTCATTTTATTAATGATAGTTTTATTAATTATCCGGTTTCTTATTCCATTGAATCTTCAAATGTTTGGCATGGTCGTTTGGGACACATTAATTTTAAATCTGTTAAAAAGATGATGAATTTGGATATTGTTCCTGAACATGCTATTGATAAAAATTCCAAATGTCATGTTTGTGTTGAAGCTAAATCTGTTAAAAGGCCTTTTCATTCAGTTAATCGAGATTCTGAAATACTTGATTTAGTTCACACCGACATTTGCGAGTTTAATGGCTTGTTGACCAAAGATAAGAAGAAATACTTTATTACTTTTATTGATGACTGTAGTAGATATTGTTATGTCTACTTGTTGAATGGAAAAGACGAAGCACTTGAAAAGTTTATTATATTTAAAAATGAAGCTGAAAACCAAACTGGTAAGAAACTTAAACTGTTAAGATCAGATAGAGGTGGCGAATATGAGTCTAATCCATTTATGCATTATTGCCAAAAAAACGGCATAGTGCATGAAGAGACTCCCCCTTACACACCTCAATCTAATGGTGTTGCTGAACGTAAGAATATAACCTTTAAAGATATGATTAACAGCCTACTTATAAGTTCTGGACTACCTAAGTATATGTGGGGAGAAGCTTTGAATACGGCTTGCCATATTCTGAATAGAGTTCCTCCTAAACATAGAAATGAAAGTCCGTTTGAACTTTGGAGAGGTAGAAAGACCAACTTGAAATACTTGAAAGTGTGGGGGTGCCTTGAAAAGGTACTTGTCCCTGAACACAAGAGAAAGAAGCTTGGTCCTAAAACTGTTGATGCTATCTTTATAGGATATTCTGAAACAAGTTATGCATTGAGATTTCTGATTATCAAATCTGAAATTTCTGGCATAGATGTTAACTCAATTGTTGAGTTACGTGATGCAACATTTTTTGAAGATGTATTTCCTATGAAAACCGGACTCCCCAAAGAGTCAAGTACCACGTCTAATTCAATTCCATCTCAAGTGGAAGAGATGACAAACGTGGGGGCAGATCCAATTGGTTCTTTATCTAATGATGAGGATGAACCAAGAAGGAGTAAACGGGCTAGGGTTACCAAGGATTTTGGAAGTGATTACATCACTTACAATATCGAGGGTGACCCCAATACCTTCAAAGAAGCTATGGCATCTCCTGATGCTAAACAGTGGAAGGATGCCGTTAAAAGTGAAATTGATTCTATTGTCTCAAATGGGACATGGGAATTAGTTGAACTTCCTCCTGGTTGTAAAGCAATTGGATGCAAGTGGGTTTTTAAGAGGAAACTGAAACCTGATGGAACCGTTGATAAGTTTAAGGCTAGATTAGTTGCTAAAGGGTTTAAGTAGATGGAGGGAGTAGACTATTTCGGTACCTATTCACCAGTTGCTAGGATGACTACAATACGTATGCTTAGAGCATTGGCTTCTGTATATGATCTCCATATCCATCAAATGGATGTGAAGACCGCCTTTCTTCATGGCGATCTTGAGGAGGAGATCTATATGGATCAGCCTGAAGGATTTATAGCATCTGGCAATGAAAGAAAGGTCTGCAAACTTGTTAAATCCCTTTACGGATTGAAACAAGCCCCAAAGCAGTGGCATGAGAAGTTTGATAAAATCGTCTCATCGTTTGGCTTTATTACTAATGAATTTGACAAGTGTGTCTATTCTATGAGTAAAGGTGATAGTTGTATTGTCTTGTGCCTATATGTTGATGACATTCTGTTATTTGGAAATAATATGAGAATAATCGATGAAACTAAATCATTCTTGAAAAGTAAGTTTGAAATGAAGGATATGGGAGTAGCTGACGTGATTCTTGGCCTTAAGTTGACTCGGTCAACTAAAGGCATAACCATCTCACAATCTCATTATACTCAGAGTGTAGTTGAGAAGTTTGGTTATAAGGATGGTAAAATCTGTTGGGTTTCGTAGTAACATGCGCAGCGGAATATAGCATTTAAAATTTTGAAACCCAAAGCCCATAGATCCGTTCATATGATTAAATCAAATACAACATGATGAATAAAGGAATAACTAACCCTTGATGGCTATGAATTTTCTCTTGATCTTTGTGGAAATCTTGAAGCTTTATCACGAACAAATCACGAACTTTGTAAGATGATAAAATTCACCCTCTAGCGGTATCCACACTTCGAACGAATATCAAAGGAGCTTCTTTGATCTTGGTTGCTAGACCAATATTATGAAACACACTTTCACAATATAATAAAGAACTATATGGAATTTATTTGTGAATTATTTTGTTCCTCAATCAATGATATCTTAGAACAAATAAAATCTCTCTCAAACTCTTTGAGACTCACAAAAGCACTACTCAATATGGTCTGGCCGAATTGGGGTTTTTATACACAATTAAGACCTATTCCAAATAGGTAACTTGTGCCAAAAACAATTCCTAATCAAATTAGGAAAATTCCTGTCGGCATACCAGGCGCCCGCCTGGTACCACCCAGGCGCCCGCCTGTTTGGACAGAAAGTCCAATTCCTTTCCGGCTTGAACAGGCGCCCGCCTGGTGCAACCCAAGCGCCCGCTTGGTTGACCAGGAGGCCCAGAACTTTTCCAGAAATTCCTTGGAAGTCCTCCGACCCTAAATTCCAATATAGTCCTTTTATTTAGATTCGTTCTATTGTGTGTGACCCTCTAGGATTATACTAAGTTGGTAATGAGCTCAAACATGGTCCCATAAGATATGATTAGGTTCTAGCAAACCGTCATACCTACCCAAATAGTATAACTAGATACAAGTTCGCATTCCTTTAGAATATGTCACAATCCCTTTGTCACGATGTCATTGAACACAAGTCATTGAACACAAGTCATGGTCAAACAGTCAACTTGTTTTTTGTTCAATACTTTCTCGATTCCGAATATGTTGATAATTCAAATGCTATTGATCCAATCAATCCATTTGAGTCCGGCCGAACATTTCATCAACATCATTTCTTTGAGGGGCCCAAGCTTGACATCTCTCCGTGGAGGGACAAATCCATTTAGCTTATTATTCTTCCCTACGGGAATCCGATTATGCCAATCATACCCTTTATAACTACCGTGTTAAGGTAGCGTTTGAATATGTCAAACACAATGTTCATCAAGTGGAAGACTATAATAAC